>PVJX010039423.1:0-15759 GCA_004027295.1 Dolichotis patagonum
TAAAATTACAGGTTATTTCCAAATTTATTTCACATAGTAAATAAATATGGCAGGAACTTTCTGATTTTAACATATTCATTTGTATTTTTATACTTGTATTTATGACTCTGCTAGATGGTTCTCCCATGTGAGATCAACATAAATACTGGAGATAATGAAAAGCAATTACTCGAAGACTTTAGGCTGTAAGTGGTCTAGAAACACACAATAGTTATGAGTACACATTGGAATAAGGGAGAAGACAGCCTTACTGTGTAATTTCTTATTGGATTTTTTTTTACTCCCTTTTTTTTTTTTTTTTTGACTCTGGGGATTGAACTCACGATCTTGCACTTACCAGGTATGCATTTATGTCACTGAGTTAAATCCCTGGCCCCTCTTATTGGATTTGTTAAATTAAGGAAATTTTTATGGTGTGTTCATGAAACAATTAAATAATAGTGAAAAATAAAACAAAACAACAAGAAAGAAAAGAAAAAGCTGAGGAAATTAAGGTTTTGAAAAAGTATTTGACCAAGGATACAGAGAGGGAACATACTAATATCTCTGACTTACCCATAAACCATGCAGTAATGAAATATACATTCAGAATGTTCCTGGACTAATGTAAAATTTTTACAGTAAGGAATGAAGTAAAAATAATGCATTGGATATATTAAAGAAAATCAGCTGCCCTCAGTCAGAAAACTAGATGTTAACAACATTCAACAATATTAAAAATAAGTATTCAAATAACTAATTAATTAGCTTAATAGAGGTATACAGATACTAAGAAGATTGTGATGTTAGCCTTTTCTGAAATAGGAAGACACAAAGGGTGTAAGGATTTTAGTCTATAATCGGCTGACTCCAAAGCATGCACAGTACAATTTCCAAAGCCCTGCAGGTGGACTTTGGTGAGAACTCAAAACAGTTTTAAATAGCACATCCTGGACCTGATGTCAGCCTGAGACATGAGAGTCCAGCACCTCCTCTCAGGACCAAACGTTGGACATTCTCGTGGGTTTCCCCCAGATTTGGATAGCATAAAAGGAAAGGTGAGCCATGAAAAGTTTACCATACTTATTTTTACTTAGCTCAGTATCCGTAGAGCCAGTTTCTCCCTCATTCTTCGCTTTTAGTTTCTCAAGTAACCTTTGCCACTGCTTTTTGCTCATTTTGTGTAATTCTTTGAGAGGAGAAGAACCTGGAATCTAACCAGTGACGAAGAGGTGAGCAACCCAGAACCCAGTAACGTTTCATTATCGAGCCACTTTTAGAAGCACAGAACCCAATAATAATTACATAATAATAGAAATTAGAATAGTGGCCACCAGATGCTAGGATATGTAGAAGTAAGGAAAAAATAATGAATTTTTGGATAATGTGTACTAAATAAGAGAAATAAATTCTAATTAATATTTTTCGAAAAATAGAGTGTTTATAGTTTACAACAATTTATTGATATTTTATAAAGAATTAGAAGAGAGGAGTTTGAAGCTGCCGAGCACATGGAAAATAAAATATTTTAAGGAGAAAACAGAAAGCTAATTAATCTTCCTTAATCTCTGTACATAGTACACATATATTAAGTTGCCACATCTTTCTCATTAATATGTGAAATTTTGTGTCAATATAAAAATTATAAAAAAACAATTACGGGGCCTTAGACAATTGTTAGGCACCATGTGGCAAAATTAAGAATGATTAGAATCTCAGAAAACACAAAGAAACACAGTAATGGCATACTGAATAGAATAGAAATAGACAAAATAATGTTCTAAAACTTTCCAGATTTGACATAAAGAAATGAGATTTAATGATGCATTGTATGAAGCAAACATCAATTTAATTCATACAAAGTGGTCCGCACTGAAATATGCCACAATCAAACTGTGAAAATTAAAGGGAAAATTTGAACACAGCAAGGGAAAAAGTGTATGTACATTCAGGTAAACTTTGATATGAATAAAGACTGGACTGAAGAAATCATGTAGGCCAAAGACAAGTGGAGTAGATAAAAAAAGTCAAAACAAGGTTTATACTCACCAAGTGGATCAATATATTCAAAAGTGACTAAAATAATACAAATGGAAATTGGTAGTTTCTTCACAGTAAATAATTCTGTATCTAGTGAAAATAGCTTTCAATAATTTAATAATGAGGCAATATAAAACACTTTAGCTTATAGATTAAGAAAATTTGTTGACAGAAGAATTGTACATCAAACAACAAATGAAGTCAAAACCAAGGAAACAGAAGAAAATAATGAGAGTCAATACAGTTTAAAGTAGAAAAGCCATACAACCATTGAAACAAAAATCTTTCTCATGTAAAAGTATAATAAAACTAATAATGCATAGTTAGAATAAAGACAGCAGAAAAGACACTATCAGTTAAAGGACATAGCTGCAAATAACTGCAGATATTAATTGAGATATTAGAATATATTTTACACTAATTTATGTCAATACAATTGAGAGCCTTGATAAAATAGATGAATTATTTGAATATGACAAATTACCCAAACAGATTCTAGAAAAAATAAAAAATTTTAATAACCTTCTATAACTTAGATACTTTTTTTTTGGTATCAGGATTCAAACTCACTACCTTGCACTAGCCAGGCAGGTGCTTGTGTCACTAAGCTAAATCCGTGGTCCTTATAACTTAGAAAAGCTGAAATTGTAATTAGAAACTGTCTCCTGGAGACAAATCTAGTTCTAAGTGCTTTTAATGGTTAAATCTGAGAAATGTTTAGGGAAGAGATAGTACCAATTGCGAAGAATTATTTTTCAAGCAATATTGCAGAATGAAAATTTGCCAGAACAATTTATGAAACCAATATCACAGCAATACCAATGATAGGAAAAATGGTCAGAACAAATAAAGGTGCATCAGACCTTAAGAAAATCTTATCCGGTTTACCTTAACTGCATACATGCATATGTACCTATATATTATGGAAAGATGGGCAGATACATATCTCTGTTTCCGCACTGGGCAGCAGAAGTATCTGAAGTTGAACTGCAGACTGGGCAAGGCAGTAAGAACCTGCGATGTTAGTGTGGTTTAGGTATATAATAATGACCATTGATTTTAAATACCATATGATTTAAGAATTAATGGTCAAAAAAACTCCCTGAAAGCTAAATGCACAGATGTATCTCTCTCAACATAATTAAAAGAAATATAATCTTAGGAGCCTTAAGGAATAATTCGAGACACTAATAAATTTAAAAAGTAATTATTTTATGTGGTCATTGCTGGAAGATCCAAAACTTCCAGGTGAGTTTGATGTATAAAAAAGTGTTTCAAAACTACATAGTATGAATTCATGCTACGTAGTTTTGAAACACTTTTTTATATCTTTAATTATGTTCATACTAATTACGTAATTGTGGAGCATAGATATTGCCTTGATAGTTTAGAGAGTTAAAATACTGCTCTTCATTTTTTTTCGATTATTGAAACTTCATCTTCATGTGCCCAATAAACATTTATATTTTATATTTTCTTTTATAATCAACAAGCAAACTTTTATTCATTTTGTATAGACAGCAATACTTTTTTTAAAAACACTTATTATTTTCCAAAACTAAATAATATTCTCTTGCATGTCTCATGAAAGTATTTTGGGTTCAGTAAATTTTCCCAAATATATCATTGGCATTAAAATATTCTCTTCCATATACATTCTTGATAAAATTTAATTTTAAATATTAGTATTTCTATGTGTGAAATTTTCAGATACGTCAAGAGGCAATCAAAATATCTTCCTCAATAAAATATAACCCTTCAATGTCCACATTATAGAGTCAAGCATTTTCTAGATCCTAACATTTTATATTTTTATGCAATTTATTCATAATAGATATATATCAGATAGACTTATGAAGCTATAACCTTTTATTTTTCTGATCCAGGATAATGAAAGAGTTAGACTTACTGGTATATAGTTTATTGTTATTAATATTGACTCAACATACGTACATTATACATTTAAGCAAGCCATGCTTTATCCATTTCTTTGTACTGCACACCTCAAAGCATTTTTATCTTTTACATATTTGTCCACCCCGTACTTTTGGTCATGTCTGTTGTTAGCCATATAATAGTAAACTCCATCATCATAAAGACAATAATACATTTTGTTCAAAATTTTAAACCCAGCATAGAACATAGCAATTTATCTGGAGAAAACACTGTACTTGTAATTATCCAATAAGAAATAATATTGACATATAAAATAAATGTTAAAATATTTGTATGCAATATCTTTTATTGATATATCAAAAAATGTGTATTTATTTTATAAAACCTCTGTGGACTCTTCTAGAGGAACTAGCTATCACCTGATGTCTTTATAATAATATTGTCAGTAGGCACTGCAGACAAGTTCCTTCAAAGTTTGCAGAGGATTTTTAAAATTTTATTATTTGATTTTTCCAGCACTCTGACACAAAGACATATAAAATTAATATTTAAGAATATAACATTATAGAAATAAAATTATATTTTAACATGTTTCCATCATTTATTAGCTCTGTGATTTTTTTTAATATTCATCTGCTTTATCTTAATAATGGTATCTTCCTTTAGCCTCAAGGTATTATTAATTGGAGACATTTATATATAATAGTGCAATAACTAGTACATGGTCAATTCTTCATAAATGCTTAAACTCATTAGGGAGAGCATTATTTTGGTTGCATAAAAAAGTATTAGAGAATTTTAAGTGACTTTTCCAAAAATCTATGAATTGTAAGACCATAGAATAAGATCATAAAATAAAACATTAATGTTTTATGATTAACTATTCTTCAAACAAAACTATACATTTGTGTATATGACTGGTTGATAAATTTGCTTATTTGTCACCATCTGACTACTCTCCTTCAACAAGGCACTCCATAATACCCGGTAGATTTATAATTCTTTATAAATTTGTATAGTACTTTGTAGATTGGTTCAAAAATGCAACTAATGATATTCCAAACTCTGTATTCTTTAAAGTACAAGAAATAGACTATCATATAAATAAAGTTTTTGAAACTTGAATAAAGTTATGGGAAATATTTGGGGTCAAATCTTGTTTTATCTCAGAATACTTCTTCCATATTCTCTTGTTATTTTGAAATGTTTCTACACATCCAAGGAAATCAATAGTTGTACTTGATTAAAACCTTTTTATCCCATTCTTTTACAAATATACCACATATGGCTTCTCTTTATTTCTAATGAAAATCAGCTGATGGGATCTGCAGTATATCATCATATTATCCTTAATTTTAATTATCCAGAATATTGACTTTTGATCATCAGGTAAAAATTGATTTATTATATTTAAAGAAAAATGATGTAACAGCAATGTTTTAAAATCCATGCCAGATGATTCCATGGGCTAAAATGAGACAAAGACAAGCTTTAATCATCCTGCTCATTTTATCACAGAGAATAGACATAGTTCCTGATACCAGTGATTTTTCTTCTGCTCACTTAGGTTCATTCAAATTTCCTCTACTGATTTAAGTGAAGATTAATTGCTTTGATAACTCATTATATTTTAGGCTAGAACGTATTGGCTTCAGATTTTAAAACTCAGGTGTTATATATTTTAAACACTAGCAATCACTCTATACCTCTACCCATAAAAATAATATTCCTCACCTCTTTCTATCTCTACTCCCCTTAATCCAGTAATTGTACAGGTTCAACACACACACAAAAACCTACCAAATAGGTTTTTAAAAAAAGAAAGAAATCCTCTAAAATAAGGAATCGCAGATGTCTGTTTTCACTGCTTTTTTTCACTCAAAAACTGAGCCACAGCAATAAAGAAATAGAAAGAATTAAATAAGATAGAACTAGGATAGCACAGAACTAATTATCTTTATTTGTAGATGGTATGATGCTTTTACATAGAAGACACAAACTCTCTAGAGGAAGACTGAGAGCTAACAAATGAATTCAGCAAAGTAGCAAGATTCAAAATTATGATAAAAGATCAGTAGTGTTCTTGGGCACCAAGAAAGAACCCATCCGGAAATAAATCAGGAGAGTAGTCCTATTCAGGGTAGCTTCAAAAATTAAATACCACCTGGGTTTAAGTATTAGCTCCATCACTTAGGTCCCATTCAATAGTATAAAAGTTCATCAATTTTCATCATTTCTTTGCTCATAAAACTGTCAATGTAGTAGTTACTGCCAACACGTTTTCTACAAAGGTTAAACTATAGTAATCAAATGCTTAACAGAGTGGTGATGTACACCTGTAATCTCAGCAAACTGGGAGACTGAAGCAGGTGGATTACAAGTTCAAGACTAATGTGAGTAATTTAGCAATATAGCCAAGATGTGGGGTCAAAATAAAAAGAAATTAAAATAAAATGCAGTTAGGTCATATTGCAATGCAAAGGCCCTGAATTAAGTTCCAAATACTAAAAAATATATTTAATACAGCAGTAATTTTAACATACATGTGAATATTCATTGTTAGCCATAAATGTTTTCCTGTCAAAGCAATCAAAATATGGAGAATCATATATTGATTGACCTATACAGACTAAATTCTTATTTGTGAAGTCCATACCTATGAATTTACTCAGTCATTGAAATTTATTAGTCAAAATCAATTCTTACAATATTTTTAGTTATGTGCGCACATGAACCACAAAAACTTTGAGTCATTCAGTATTCATCTTCCCAGCTGAGACTGAACAAGGCATCTGTTTTAAATCTCCTCCTGTATAAAAGTATGTGTTTTACAGTCTCCTTAGTATGACTTTTGTGTTCTTTTTTGGTGTTTTTATTGTTGAAAATGGAACCCAAACACAGTGCTGAATTTACCATTTGATATTTACATAACTTAAGTATGGATTTAGGCAAAATACTGACTTCCCTTAACCATTGTTTATAACACTGTTGACTGTGAATCACAAATAGGTGTAAGATATACATCCAGAAAGCGTCAAAAATTCATTGATTTGAACAGTAAGCATCTCCATAGCAACTACTCTGCATGGCAACCCTAAGAAATGCTTTAAAAATGCTTAAAAAGTTGTTCAAATTTTGCATGCATGAAATAAATCTAGAAGAAGGTAATGACAGTACTGGTGTGAGTTTTGAAGCCAAACAGTTATATGTAATCATGTTACAAAGGACTGGGAAGTTGGTAAATCCTTAGTCACTGCTGATTGGCTTCCAGACATGGGGGAAATGCTTAACTCACAGCATTAACAACCAGGGCAGGATATGCAGAACAGAGACTTAAGAAAATTTTAAAATGCTTAATAAATATTATGTAGAAGGAGGAAGTGGAGACCAGGTTTTCATGGCTGATGAGATTAAACTGTTTGATAAGGACCTTGTCAAATCGGCAGAGATCTAACCCTGTTTTTTTCTACTAGATGCAATAGTGCAGTATTTCACAATTCAGTGTCTGGGACATTTAGCACTTAAATACCAGGGAAGAGAAGAGCTGATTACATCTTCAGGAGCTACCAGGTTTCCTGAGAGATAGAAACAGTAATTCTTCCCTTATTACTATGACATTTAAAGGATAAGATAGATAACAGGAAACAGGGAGATGGATCTTTCCTAAAAGTAAAAGAGATCAAGAGATGGAGGGAGGGCAGAGGGAAGGGAAAGGAAGGTGACAGACAAAGAATTAAAAATTAGAATTAAAAATAAAGGATGAAGATTTGTAGTTTCTTATAAACTTGTATAGCAAGGATAGTTTTATCTTTTTTACAGATATATAAAAGCCCTTGTTACTGCTTTGAAGAAAATCATTACTAAAGTAAAAGACGTACCTTTCATATTGTGAGTTCTAATTTATTCTGGTTATATTAATCCTACATATTTGTATCATTTGTTATGTAAGTCACTGTTTACCAAAATGGCAGCCAGGGAAAGGCCTCTGATATGGTTTCTTGTTTTGAACTACTAACCAATAACCAAGAAGCTCTAATACCAAAGGAAATGCATAGATTAGCCCCATAGGCTTCTCAGTATTCTTCTGGGAAAAAATATCATTTGCTAGGATTATTTTCATAATACTTATGATGCTTTCTACCTTTATATTGAGAAATGTACTAGTCATTACTTTAAGAAGCATTAAAAATCACATAAACATATTAAAAAATAAATTACAATTTACCTTTATTACAAAACGAAGCTGTATTTGTAGATGTGATTGCAGTTGTACCAAGTCAAGCTCCTAAAGTCTCTGTATATTAACTGTATTCCAATTTGCTATAGCACTTACTAACTTGATTGTGTTTGTAACCGCATGTGGTGAACATGAAACTGAATGCGCATACAAATCAATCAATTTTGAACATACTTAAAGCAGTAACGAGAGCTTTGCTTCCAGTGTGATCCTTTCGTATGATTTATTTTATCAGAGTCTTTCTACTTTTTCTTGCTTTCCTAGTTTCTTGTTTTCTAATTTTTCACAAGATCTAGCTATGTAGTTTAAAATATCCTTAAACTCACTGTGTAGGCAAGGTTGCCCTCCAAGTTCTGGCGATCGAATTCTGTCTCCCCACTTGTCTGCAGATGACCTTCTTTTTAAAACATTACCTTTTTTTAAAACATGGATCTTCTTCAGTTTTACATTTCTCAGATCACTACTTTTCTTCACATGCCTCCTTTAATGTTTCAGGCACCACTGTAACCTGTAACCAGACGCCCAACAGAGGTATAAAGGAATATGTATTTGTGTAGAGATATAGCGATACCAGTTGATTTTCTCTTCATTGATTGCTGTTGGATATAATAACTTGAATCTACCAGAAATACAACATTCAAGTACATCCATTCTTCTGTGATTTAGTCATAGTCAGAATAAAATATTATAATTTTGACAACTGTTAATTCAGTATATAGGTGACCTTGACTGTGAAAATGAGACTTCAATTAACCATAAATTAAGTGAAATTTTTAAAAAGGTACAAAAACTTAAATATCACGTGGTTTTTTTAGATAAGCATCCCTATTATAAATAAAGAGCGAAATGAAAGAGAAGTAATACGACGTGGGGAAATAGCACTTTCTGAAACGGGAAAGAATCAAGGGGTGGAGGAAGATTGGAGGTGAGGAAGGGGAAAGGGATGCGAAAGGGAACAGGGATGTATTCTGCGCGTGCACTAACTTCACGCAAGAAATGCAATTATTGTGTACAGCAAACGTACCAATAAAAATACCAAAAATAAGATTCGATCACTTTTGGGGGAATTTTTAAAGTACTGGAGGGAAACATAAGTGACTTTAAGGAAGGGATTTTATTAGCAAGTAAATTTAGGAAGATGCTAAACACTAACCTAATTTATCAAAACTGTGGTTGAAGTAACAGATAAAAAGATAGTATATTTCCACGAGAGAAAAATCAAAGGTAAAGTGTTTTGAACTTGAAATAATGCAACTTGGCTACATCTTATTGCTTTCTTACCCACTCTCTTGTTTTCTTTCCCATCAAATTATAAGAATTTCCAAGTATCATTTTTTGTGTTTAGCATTAGTATAGTACAAACTATTCAGTAAGTCATTATTTTGAATAAATTTTGTATAAAGAAGACCAAAAATAGACATATTGAATTAAATGTATATTGAATTAAAGTAAATAGCATAACAAGCTACAAGTCAAATGTCTCCTTTTTTTAATTAGCATTTTTATAAGTCATTGCCTTATGTTAGTTAAAATCTATCTAAATGTTATTCATTAGATTTTACAAAACTATAGTTTTGACCTAACTTATTTTTCTAAAAGAATGAAAAATAGAGAACATGAAAATACAAAAACATGAAGTTGTTTTTATTGTTTTAACTAACTTGTAGTAGCTTAATTAACAAATTGGTACATAAGCTCAGCTCAGGTATGTTAAGGTAATATTTTATACATTGTACTTATAAAAGCAGATCTTTGGTTTATAGTTTCATAACAGATACTTTTCAATATATTCCCTTAAGAAATACATATACTTTTCAACAGATTGGAGCAGAACAATCTTAATTGCTGTTTTACTTATATATAAACCTCCATAAATCAACTATAATTGAGAGCTTTTGCTTCATTTTACTTAAATTTAGAGAAATTTAGCTAAATTCCAACCTGATAAACCAAATTCATTTATAGATAGTCTGTCTACAGCCTTCTTCCGACCTTGCCATCTGTTGTCCCTGGAGACTGGCATGAAAATTTCCCGCTAGGAAAAACACTGTCCCCTTAGGAGGAGAAAAATGGACAAACAGTATGTTTACTTATCATATCCAGGAAATTCTACAGGAAAGAGCTATTGTATATAAACCCAGACTGTAAAATAACACATGTGAACAAAACAGTGTCTCAGTAGATTCCAAATTTGAGGCAAGGACAGAGAAATGCAGTTCCTTATGTAATATATAAAATCATTGTGACTATAAGCTAGATGTCAATATGCTCCCCAAAATTCAATATAATGGCAGTTAGTAAGCAAGAAAAAATTGTTGGCCATCAGGGAAATAATATATATCCTTAACTGGATTAGGAGAAACTTAATGATATCTGGAGAACATTACAGTTTCTAAGACCATTTATAAAGGAAAATTACTTTGAGAATACAAATCAGGTTTTCAATGTTTATACCTGAAGAATAATTGCAGATAGTCTAAATTATGCAGATAGTCTAAATTATCAAGTGAACTATATTAAATTTGTTCACACATGTTTACAATTCAGTGTAGAACATATTTGTTGATATTCCTGTCCTATATTATCCTAATATTTATTTAAGAAATTTAAAAGGGACAAAATTCAATTGCCAAGCCATTATACTTGATGATACTAGGAGAACTGAATTAAAATCCTTCTTTCTATCTTCAAATTTAGGATTAGGAGCAGTTTCTTGAGCTTCTACCTTCGCTCACTAATAATGCAACTAATAATGGTTGATCTTCGTCAAGCAAAGGAAATTAAGAAGTCAGTGAAGCTTCAAAGCATCTTAGGATACAAGGTACTACCTGCTTAGAATTTCATTCTGAGGTCTTTTTTTTTATCAGAAGTAACAGAATTTTTTGTGGCAAGGTGATTTCTCATTTTCTAAACATTTCAAGAATGTGAGAATTGGAACTTTATGATTCCTTATGGAATCTTAAAAAGATACTAAAATACATTTTGATAGTGACTTTTTGTTTTTTCAATTTGCATTCAAATTTTCAGTTTCACAGAAGTACAGGGGTAATTCTCGTCATTTTAGACATCTGGGAGATGCATCCACAAACACTGGTAGCTTTTTAGAATTATCTCAACTTAAAAGAGCAGCTCTGTTTCAGCTCTAGACTTTTACTTCTCCTTTAATAATGGCAGCATAGCAAATGTGTCAAAGTGTAGAAAGTAATGTCACTGATGAAAAATAGACAGAGACAAAGACAGATGGACAAAGAGACAGAGACAGAGACAGAGAGAAATAGAGAGAGAATTTAACTCTTTATTAGCCTCTTCTAGATATTTAAATGTGGTAATGAACCACAGCAAAGAATAAAAACAATTCAAAATTAAGTTAAATAATTTTGTGGAAAGCTCTAGACTATGGAATGAATTTTCTTTCTTTTAATAATGTCGAGTGCTTTATCATTTGGACTTTTATGTCATGCATTTTCATAGTGCATGGCTGTGCTAAAAAATATGGAAACCATATTTACTTTCTCTGTTATATTCTTTCTTTTTCCAAAGAAAACATATGTATTGTTTCATATTATTTTTCCAGCATAAAACTCAAACAAAAACCCTATTAGAATTTCTTTTTTTTTTTTTTTTGAGGTACTGGGAATCGAACTCACGACCTTGCACTTGCCAGGCAGGCGCTTATGCCGCTATAGAATTTCAAACTTTATATCAGAAGTTATAATTTTTAACTGAACTGTTTATTTCACAGGGGAAATGTTACCTACGTAATATAATAAATTTTTTGCTGTAGGCCTGTGGTTAAACATTATTTATGGATATTTACTTCAAAGTTGATAATGCATATCCTAATTATAAATTTATTCAACTAAATATTTTATGATATTAACAATGCTTTCAACATTTACCTGTATTCATTGTCCTTTATTATTTTGAAATTATTTAAAATAGTAATTCAAATGCTCACATAAAATGCCATGCATAGAAATATTTATCATTATGCAATATACATAGCAATATGTATATTGTAATAAAGCAGGTTGTGTTTGCTGTTTGTAAACTGTTTCAGGTAATATGTGAACCTCCCTATGAGAAATGTCAAGCAAATGATAGTGCACAATTATGGTTTTGGAATGCTTAGGTCAACTTGCCTCTATTTCTGGAATCTGCAATTATTAATTGCTTCATTAATTGGATAAAAAGATAATTTTGTTATTTTTTTTGCATTAGGTTTATAATTTCCCGAGTAGCAAACAGTTTTGTTCTGCTTTTCTCATAAGTGGTTGAGTCAGGAGAAAAGAATGCATGAATAACTACCTGTTATTCTTGAATCTATTCTTTAATATGTAGACATTACACTATAAAAATTCTCAGAATTTTCACATACAAAACAGAGGTTAAAATGTGCAATCAAACATAAGTTACCTTACTGTTTTCCAAAAGACTGTATTATTAAAAGTATGTTTATATGATTGTAAATATGGATATATATATATATATATATATATTTACAGAAAATCAGCTTACAATAAATAGTTATGGAAAAAAGCTAAAATTTTACATCTGGTATGCGGATGAGAACTGTTTTTAGACATACAGTGGACAATAATTAGCAAGAAATAATACTGCTACATACAGCAACATATATGGCACAATTTAAATTTGATGTGTAAAATTAGCATATTCAAATGACCATATAGTTGAAGACATGCAGATGGCCAACAGATACATCAGAAAGTGTTCCATGTCATTAATCAGAGAAAAGTATAATGCTAAATGCCACACAGTGTAATATGATCTCTGTTTGGATGGTTACTATCAAGAAGCAGAAAAAAAATGAAGATATGGAGAAAAGGGAAAATTCACACACAATTAGTAACAATGCCAACTGCTAAGCCATTATAGGAAAACATATGAAAAGACTCAAAGACACCACAATATGACTACTATAGACTCACATTTCCTCTTCTTGGTATGCCCCTAAAGGAAATTAAATCACTATATGAAAAAGATAACTGGTCTCCCAAGTTAATTACAGTATTATTTACAAAAGGCAAGATATGAAAGGGAACTCAATATTCACAGATGGATGAATAGATGAAGAAAATGATCACTTTTCTATGCCTATATCTTATAATGTGAGCAACTACTTTGAAGATAATAATACACAATATATTACCTATTGTTAATCTACTATTATTGTTTTGAAATTCTGTATCATTATTTCTGTTCTTTGATGTTTTAAAACAAAAAAGGAAAAAGAAAGTGTGGAATGTGCATATGATTGTCCATTTTTCACTTTTAAAAAGAAAGTCTGCCATTTGAGACAACACAGTTGAATCTGGATGTCATTATTCTAGTTGAAACAGTACAAAGAAAAGAACAAATAATAGGTTATACAATGAAGAACAAATAATACATGGTTTCTGATATGAGGAATCTGAAATAGACTACAACCAGAGAGTGAAAATATGTTTGTCCAATTCATAGGGTAGGAAAAATTACTGATTTATTAATCAAAACTGTTAAATTTTCAGTTACACAAAATGGACTGAGATATGGAGATCTAGATCTATTTTGCAGCATATTACCAATAGTTAACAATGCAGTCTTGTATGTGTTGGGAGCTGTTGAAGCTGGAAATTGAACACATGTGCAGGGCTGTGGCATGGTCAGGGCATGGCTAACCTGAGAAGAGACACCTTGAAGGGCAAGATTGACCCCAGCTGAGGACACCTGCTTCCAACCCCAATTAACAATCCCAATTAACAAGATAGACATTGTAGCTACAGTCATTTCACTCCTGGAGTGAAGTCTCCTGGAGACTTTCTCCGAAGATACTTCTCCTAAATTAATATAAGACAGCTGTCCTAAATTAACAAAATCTGTGACTTGGAAAAGTCCATGAAGTACTCCCAAGATCTTGCTCAGTTTCCTGCGTTTTTTGCTTTACCCCTTTCCTTGTTTGAAAACCTAAATAAATACAGGCTGCCCAGATACATTCTTTGTCTCAGCCTCCAAAGTCTCAAATTCTGCTAGAGGGTTTTGATCCTCCTGAAAGCCCTAAAATCATACCACTTCTCTAACTTATTTAAGCCTTTGCCATGCACTCATTTGGGAGATTGGAAATCTTGGCCCCATCCCTAATACATATGCTTACAAATTTGTTAACAGGGTAAATCTTTGTTAAGTGTTCCTATCAAAAATAACATAACATATAAAGGTACTGGGAGAAAATTTTAAGAAGTGATGGATATACTTGTGATATACATTATGGTGAAGGTCCCATGAGGGCATATATATCTCTTAACTCATCAAATTGTATACATTAACTTGTACAGATTTTTTTTTGTATTTCATTCATATCTTAATCCAACAGCCTATGTTCTGTACATTTATATGAATTTACTTTCTCAAAATTCAAAAATATGTGGAAAGAAAACAGAAGAGTTTTTTTTTTCCCCAGGCTGCAATTTCACAGGAAAACATCGACTACAATTGGACACAGACAATTTCTTGGAAAAATACAATATTATATATCTTAATTGAGGTGATTTTTCCACAAATATGTGATTTTGTTAAAACCCAGAATCTTACAGTGAAATGTATGAGTTTGAGGTATGCTAATTATGCTTTAGCAAAAATAATAACATTTTGTTCTTTAGCCAAGTCTTTCTGATCGTGGTGCTGTCTCTGATGAATGCAAACACTTAGATAATAAGTTGCAATCTAATGGTAAAACGACAGTGGCCACCGAGGACTCAACTCTAATGTCAAATACTGTTTTTATGCTTTATACACATTATATCACTTCAACAAAACTGTAACCACTTACCAGATAAAGATCTGACAGCATGAATATATAAAATCAGTTTTACATATCCAGTAGGTAGAATTAGGCAAACAGAGTATTTCCAACCTTTCTTGCAGTCTTGACTTTGTCCTCCCATGGTTTTGCTCAAAGAAAAATTTGCATACAGCTGATAACAGAAAGACAGAATAAATTAACCTTTTAATATGGGAATGTTACATTGAAATTATGTGCATAGCTAAACTGTTAAAATCCTCAAATATAATACTGAATTGAGGAAAATTTTAACAATATGAATAGTTAAGTGAATCAGTAGGAATGTGGACTAAAGATATACTTGTATCTTTTAGAAAAAAAAAACTGCCTTGCAATGTGATCAGCATTTTGTTTTTAATGGGACTCACATAACATTTCCAAATGTTCATTAAATGCAAAGCACTGTGCAAAGATTTTGCACTTACCAGTTAGATTAGGGTAATAATTATGTCAAGTTGATAAGCTCTTAAAGAATGAGGGTGAAGAAAAGGATTGATCAAATTACAAGAATGCAACAATCACATACATTCAAATGTGACTCAGGCTGGAAGTAGGATAACTGAATTAAAATTTAAAATTTCCTAATTTCAAACATATGAAGAGTTTTTGTTTTTCTTTATAGAATGGGTTTTGTTACTGGTTGTTTACAAATAGATCTTTAATGGTTAATGTGCAGAATGGAAAATTGGCCATGAAAAGTCAAATTAACCATATAAGTCATTATTATTAAATAAACCTTACAGTGTAGGAATTAAATGCTTATGTATGT
>PVJX010039425.1:0-15778 GCA_004027295.1 Dolichotis patagonum
AGCAGAGCACCGATGCCATGTGAATTTGTTTTATTCTTTACAGGAAAGGCTTGGGCATCTGATGGCAGTGACAGTAGTGAGTGGGATGGGTCTCAGCAAATGGTAAAGGAGAGGGGACACCATGGCCAGGTCACTAATCTACACCACATCAGTGTCACCCAAAAGCCAGACTGAAGGAGATGAAGTTGTGATATCAGACACTGGCTCTGGTTATTCTCACCTCCTTAGAAATACTGGTATGGAACTAGTGAAGTCATACAACTAGTTACTATAGCTAAATGGTTCAGTGGTAAAGCAAAAGTGAATGAGACATGTAGATTGCTTCTGAAGTACAAAAAAACGTATCTTTAATATCTCGACTCCTTCTATTTTCTTTTGAGGATTAATTGCAGATTTGAGGTCACTGGCTAAGGTGAGGTCCATTGTTTACATTTTAGCTGTTTTTGTGTAGCTTCAAAGAAGTAGTGTTAATTTTGAATTGAGGGCTGTTGGAGTGTGAACGTTTCCTTGACAAATGACACCAGTCGTCTTCCATGATAAAGGTGTATCTCGAAACTACCACAAGGGGGCAGAAAGACACATCCTTTGACCAGAAAACAACGAAATTATTTTTATGCCCAAATTTAGTAATTAGTATTGCATGTACTAATTAGCATATATTTTAATAAACTGTCTATACACAACTGTACTTTGGGTACGTTATAAATTCACGAAGCTCGTGTATTAATTGAATAGTCGATCTTACGAACTTTAGGGCTCATCCTAGTATAAACTATATAGTTTATTGTTAGTTTATTCCAACAAACTTAAAGAAGTTAAACAACCCTAAAGAACTTGTAAGTGTGGATCCATGTGAACTGTGTGATGACTTAATTATATAAAAGTACTATCCCAGAAGTGGAAATAAACATTGCCTAAAACAATAAAGAAAGAATTTGCCTCATCATTCCAGGGCTCCCCTTCCTCTTTAAAATATGAAGGGGATGTAATACTTAAGCTACTGGAAAGGGATTGGCCTGAAGATTATCTTTACATTTTTACAAAGTACCATTTTGCACCTTCTCATGGGACACAAAAGCACGCGTTTAAAGGCTGTCACTTGTCATTTTAATGACATATCCTACAACGATATTATAGAAGAAATAATTTTGCTTACCCCAACTGGCTGAGGGCAGATGGCGGCATGTTATGGAGGTGTTGTTGTTGCCAGCCGGTTACCGAGCCAAGGTGGAGCGCACTGGCCGTGTTAAACCCAGACAGAGACGACAGATCCGCACTACTCAGCGAGTACTCTGCATCAAAACGTAGAACAAACAAGAAGGGAAAAAAAATCTGATTGGAAAACGATCAAACGGTAAACAAAATCAAACGTTTTCAATGCCCACAACGTTCTTGCAATTTTTTTTTAATTTGGGAGGGAAGGAGGGTGAACCACTAGGGATAATTGCTCTTCAAAAATAAGTATTCCAGGCAAGGTTTGAAGTAGAGCAGCCTGCAACTCTGGTTGATGGCCATGGCTCTTTATAGTAGAGCAATATGCAGCACATTTGACAATCCAGAACTGTGTTTTAAACAGACTTGAGGATGTGAGCTTTCTATGACACCCAAGAAATACAATAACAGCTCAATTTCCTTGAAATCACTCTTCTGTTTTGAAAGCAGATTAGGTAAATAAAACTTGCAGTCACTTAAGAAAGAAGAATGTGGATAAGCGCTTTGCCATAGTAAGCTAGGAGGAATGACACAGTGCTCTGGGGACCACAGGTACTGGACAGGGCTTCCAAGGAGGGTGGAGATGATGACGCTCTTCAAGTGCATTTTACTAAAAGGTATTTAATATTTACACGTGGCCAAGCTACTCACCGGTACCATATGTTGTTGAAATGGCTGATGGATAGCCTCCCATTCCTTGTCCTGGTAAAGTAGGGGTTGCTACGGAAACCACTGGGGTGGCCAATGACTGAGCAGACTGGGAGTTATTTATCCTTTGATTCTTTTAAAGTAAATAAAAAAGACAGCATTGATGGAATTTTTTAAAGAAAGTTAAAATACTAGATTTCAGCATTAGTTCTGCACATAAAGAGATAACTTGGTACAAAGCTCATGAAATTAATCATTTAACATGTGTCTCTATGAACTCTGCCAACCCTATCATTTACAATCCTTCAAGAGACCAGCTGTTGCCATAGTAACCCATTACATCAGTATCTCCTAGGCAACTGAACTAGTAACAAGTACCATAGCTTTATTATGGGTAAAAACAGACTATGCTGAGAACTGATGAAATATGTATACTGTACTTCCATTGTTTCAGTTTTTATTCAAATGCAAATTAAAAAATTAAAATCAACCATGGTGGGTTTTGTGTTCAGTTCTATGTACAGCCGAACAGACGGCGAGGGTCATGCTCTATTCTGACCAGCAGGTGGTGCTCTGACCACTTTTTTTTTTTCCAAATTCTTCTAAACTTGACTCAACTAGAGGGCAAAGCGGCTAAGGCCTGTATTTAACTCTTTAAAGCAAGGAGATTAAAGACAGGAATCCACTTAAAACAATGGCACTTTAGCTCCTAGAGCAAGAAATATTTTAGTCTTAAGTGACACAATAAATACTTTCCCATCAATTACATCTTAAAACGTTGAAAACAAGGCCTCCAGTTTCCAGAGGTTGTTGGGATAGAAAACAATAAGCAGGCATTCTTTTCTCCTGTGACTGGTACTAGACATTTACCGGGCACACTATGGTTAAGTTTCAGTCTCTCGATTTTATCAGAGCTCCCACCTGCTGCTAAAGGCAGCTCTGACTGTGTGCTTCCCACTGAAAGGACTGTGGTCCCATACTTACCAAAAGCAGGTCGACATCCTCGGACTGAGAGCATGGGGAGGAGTTTTATTAATTAGTGTCTGTGAATATTTATCATTGGGCAAAATCTTTTCAATCAAAGGAAAGGCATTTTCCAACAGGCACAACAGTTTAAACAGTTTCAAAACCCAGACTCTAAGGATAACTCTTTGCAAAGGCATTCTTTGTGTCCCTTAATGAGGTGTTTATCCCAAACGTGAAGACAACCTATCTGGCTTTCAGCGCAGGTCAGGGTATCGACAGTCAGAATTTCACCAGCACGTTTTGCACAGAAAGTCTGTACTTTGAAAGTTCCTTTGCTGAAGGAAGAGGCAGTCACACCTGGCTGCCAGAGAGAGGCCGCTCTGTCCACTCTGCTGTTAGAGTCCCTGGGCAAGCACCGGTTTTAAGGGACCTGGAATAAATCTGCTGATAGAGACGGTCTGCCACGCACAGTCCTCGCTGCAGGGCTGAAGCCCCATGGGAGGTTTTCTTATTAGACCCAGTCTCTTCCAAAGGGAATGTTGCATATTGTGGGATTTTTTTTGGGGGGGGTTGACATTCAAAATCAATCTGCACTGTGCCATAATAAACTAATCAGTTAGTAGCACTGTTCTCCCTGGATGCCTTCCAGAAAGCAGAGAAAGGAAGGAAGGAAAGAAAAAGAAACGCGTGTGCAGAATGATCTAGATTTGTCTGCAGAGTCTTGGTCGTCAGTGTCCTCACTCCTGAAGCACAGCTTCTTTGGGGACCAGTGATGTAAGTAAGTCTGTGTGTTGGGCAGTTTGGTCCCACAGCCCTCCCTTTGGACCCACGGGAGAGAAAGTGATACGCTCTGGAAATATTTTGTCTATATTTAAATTCATATTTCCTATCTATTTATTTCTCCTTAGCAGAGTCACAAACTCTTTCTGATGTAAAATGCAACCTGTTTTTCCCCCTTGAAATGTCTGCAACTTTAACACAATCTGCTTTTGTGAATTAGCTATCTTCATGAAGTACACATATGGAAAGACCAAACCAAGACAGTGCAGAGGTCTGTGTTTTTCAATATTAACACTGAAATACACTGAAGAAAAGAGTTTCCAATTAACAGGATAAAGTTTACTCAGGAAATACAGAAAGTATTTCTCACTGGCACACCCTGAGGACATAAACGGCTCAATGCAGTAAAAACACCATGCTATGTAGTCCCTCGTTATCTATTACACACGATCTTGACCAGTGGTAGAATTTGATCTTTTTTTTTCTGACTGTGAATGGGGAGCTTTAAAAAGAAACATTTTCCTTGTTCCAGAACAACAGTTCTAAGAATTTATTTTTTTAAATTTGGAAAAGGAAAATGAAAAGCAGTTACCAGAATTCACAGCTACAAACCAGACTTCATCCATAGTAGTAATAACACTACTAGTCGATAATGCTAATTTTCTTGGAGATCCCTAAAGTGATTCATAAAGCCAGATAAATACTAAAATAGCAAAACATGCAGGGAACATTGTTAACATTTATGTAAAATGTAGTTTGCATTTACCACGGATGGCATGGCGCTCTTGCTGCCGGGTGGGATAAGAACTCGGAGATCTGGTTTACGGTTATTCATCCCTAAATTCATAGGGGGAGGAGATTTTGCTTGCATATTCTTGTTCAAGTTACCAGGTGAGACCAGCAGACCTGGTGAGTTTCGGGGGTTGCCATACCCGTTTCCTGTGAACACAAAACAGTGACAGTCCTTAGGAAGAAATCTGGGTACAAGGCATCTTTTAAGGAATACAATCCATGAGGAAAAAAAACCCTACGGATCCGACATCCACACGTATTAAAAAATCACAGGACAGCTGATTTGCCCTCCAGGTGAAGAGTAACCCAGTTAATTACTTCATATTCTTCTGCAAAGAGTAAAAACTTTTTAAGAGAGGCAGTGTACCCTAACGTGCTTGCAAATCTTCATATACTCCTTTCCCATTTAAAGCAATTTCAAGAAGAAAGTCGGGCCGTTTTGCAGGGTCTAAGGAAAGCGCAGACGCGGTGTTGCACTTTAATTGAGGAGTTTGGCATGGGCCTGGCTGGCATGAATCACTCTTTCGGTTCGCTGTTTTGGGGCTTGTTTGATGAGCCCGTGTGTCCTTAGGGGAAGAGACAGCACACCAGCAAGACTGTCATTTCTAGGACACCCAGGAGTGGGGCAGGGCGCGCACACACTTTTGCTGTTCAGTCTCCTTTACTCCGAGTGAATTTTCCCAATGGCTTTTCTGGGGTCTGCTTGGTCCTCGCTAATTTCAGGGTATAACCCTAAGCCTGCAGGAACTTCCTGCTCCCACGGTTCTGCAAAAAGCACCCCCACGCCCGCCCCAGGAGCTGCAGCGAAGCCTCGTGAAAGTGCTGATTCACCCGGCACAGGAAGAGCCCCACAAGGCCAGGTCCAGAGGGCTTTCTTCCTCTCCCAGTCCGCCCTACCAACAGAAAATCAGAGGTCTGAGGGTGTCCGTCTTTCACATTCCAAAATATCCCGTTCCATGACAGGAGGAGCCATGGAGTCCGGCTGGAAGCACAGGCCGAGGGGGGAAAGACAGTGGACTCAGAAAGTCACCACAGCCTCTGCCTGGAGGACGAGAGAATCCCCCCACCCCTCTCAACAAGGCTTGCTGGAAGCCACTGGGCTGTTTTCTGAGACTCTCTACAGGAGACGGTTACACCCTCATGGTTACTGTCAGCATTATCGTCATCACAAAACACAGTATCCACTGCCCCGTGGGTGACACTGTGTTACCTTCGAGGGCTAGAGGTCCCAGTGCGGTGGCCCAGTCCCTGCCCAGGGAGCACGCAGGACTGACAGCGGACAGCGAGGGTGAGGAGCCCACACAGCCGCCCACCCTAGGTGCCACTCAGTTCCCAGGAGAGCAGGGGTTATCCAATAAACCTTCCGGGAAGAGGAAGCCACCACTGTGGGGCTCAGGAAGAGACCAGACATGCCTGCAGGATTTGCTGAATTTGTGAGTGATGGGTGGGAATGGGCCTCAGGGAAACATGGGGAGTCAGGAACAGTGCAGGGAACTAGGAAGAGAAGGTTCTGAGGGAACTTGGAAGCTGAGCTTTGGTGACCTTGACTTCCAGGCTAACGTGTCTCCATTTGTGCGGTAGACATGCAGACCCAGCAAGATCTCAGAAGCCAGGAGGCCAAGGCAGTGCCCAGGTGATAGGGATGAAAGATCTACCAGCAGTGAGATATCCCGGGGACCAGGGGAGGGGACCAGGGGGGTGTGGGTCAGTGTGGGGACTCCTGAAGCACCCTGGGGCAGAAGCACAAGCATATTTCAAAGGAAATTTATGGGAACATGTTTATGAGTTAAAATGTAGTTAAGGCACACCGCATAAAGCATCTTGATCCTTCATGTCTAATTCGCTTATCTGTTTCAGGCTGAATATATAAAGAATAACAAGATTAAACATGTCAACTGGACTCTGCCTAAAATTTTCCAAGTTACCAGGGGAAAAACAAAAGCAAAACAAACTAAACACCCCCAACGCATGTGGAGCAACAGTGGTTGTTTAAGAACTGGTCACTGAATGTGAATACAAATTACTCTCCTGTGATATAACATAAGGAAAATTAACCAAGTTTAATACAACTAGCTGTATGTGTCACAAGGTAAATCATCTTTACAGTGAATTTGGACAGTGTTTGGTGTAAAAGCCATTATGCGCAACAACACTTTTACCTTTTTTTCCACCAGAAATATAAACAAAGAATATATTCACTAAGACAAATGCTGGATAAAGTGCCATCCAAGATTTTTATTTAACACATGTCTTACTGAATCATTCTTGTGACTGTGTTAGGGGCTGAGTTTAAATACAGGTCGTGCTGGAGAAAAGGGAATAAGAAAACTGAGATGAAATTTGCCCTCCACTTGGCTACCAGTTCAGAGTGACTGCACGTGTCATTTACATCCGAACTTGTGTGAGACCTGGTTTAAATAAACAATCAAATGGAAAATTAGCTACGTCATTTCAAAAGAAGAAGAAGAAAAAAAAAGTCAGTTAAGCAGTGCAGTGAAGCTTGAATAGATGAGAAAAAACTCAAACCCCGGCTCAGTAGATGCTGGTTTTGCATGGAGCAGTTATTTTGCTAAAAGGAAGTAAAACCTCCTCATGAAATGTGTTGTCCTGTGATACGGCCATGGTGCGAAAATGGAAATGCTTCTCAGAGCCGCTGAAAAAAGTTATTTAAAAGAACAAAAAACATTTTCTGCAGTAAACTCAGAAATTCCAACAAGGCTCGAGTCTTTTTGCCCTCATTTTAAACAATGACTTGGGACAGAATGGAGAAAAGAAAAGAAAGCACGCATTATAGTTCTTCATCCAAAAGACACCTCGAAACAAAAACAAAAAAAAAAAGGATGTAAAAAGCATTTTATTTTTCTCTTTGAATATTTCCCATAAGCTGGAAATCATGCCATCTTAGGGGATTAGTCACATAGTGTAAGGTGTTTACATATCTAACATAAAATGTTTGGAACCCATGATGACACTTCTTAAACTCGTATTTTTGGAGTATAAAGTTATTTTTAAGAACAAATAAATTCTGCTTTTTTAAAAGGCTGAATTTCTGCTGTTTTTAGCAGTTTGTGCCAGCTAGCATTTTGGAGCCATATAATAACCATTTCTGTTTCCAGCCACCAAATTGTTATTCTTTTGGCGTAATATAGATTCAGGAATGCAAGACAGTGGATCCTAAACCAGTGATACAGAAACCTATCATTTGGAAATCAATGATGAATACATGCGTGTGGTTTACTGCTAAGAAGAGCCTGCATTTAAGCTGGCTGGGCAACCGCGGCCTCCTCCTCCCGCCCAATGCTGCGGCCTCCAACAAGGCTGCTGTCCACCTTCAGATAAATTCTCCAGAGACAATGGTCTCATTTAAATTCAGGGCCCGGGGAGGTGGCAAACAGTACCTCTCAACAACCTTCTAATATACAACCGCCACCCTGCTTCATACCTGCTTTTAAACAACCCTCCGCCTGGACAATTATCAATTTGGACATGGCTGTATGCAAATATCACATTCCTCTGACCACTTAAAAGCACAAAAATTATAAAGCATGAGTGAATGGATTTCCTGATTACAGATTACAAAAAAAAAAAAATGAGGTACAGACCAACTTTACAGTCCCAGGAAGTTTTTACAGTTTCATTTGATTAATAATAATGTTTCACATAAAATAAAATAACGTAAGCATTCACAATATAACTTACACACAGGATAACAGAACCCACCTCCACTGGTTGCAAGTTTGTAAACATTAAAATTAGTATAAATATGAGGGACTTGAAATATAGTGTTAGGAGAAAAAAAATTTCTCCCCCAGTTAACTCGCAAACACTAGCTTTTTTCTTCTTTTTTTATTGACTCCTATTTTAAGAAGTTGTAAATTGAAAGAACATATTTCTGGCTGAATATATTATGAAGAAGAGCTCGCCTGAGCATGTAGCTTTATTTGAGCTCACAATTCTGAAACCTTCCTTTATTTGGGTGCTTAGGAATTATGAGTCTCTTCCTTGCTTTTTCCCCCCCCCCCCAAGATCTTCAATTATAAACATGAGCACATAAAACTACAAACACAACGGAAAGTCGCCCTTATGGATCACAGCTTAGGACAGTCTTTCCTTTAATCTCCCCGATTGCTAACTTTGACCATATCTTCCCCTTTCTTCATCTCCAAATTCAATGAGATACCAAATCTTACTCTTTTTTTTTCTTCAAAAACACACGTTTCCCTTTGCACAGCCCTCATCCTTTTTTAGATTTTCCTCACCACGTGACTCGTCCAGTAGCTGCCCACTTAGCCTTCTGGTTTTGAGCCAAAGGAGTCTTCATCAAAAGGCTACAGGCAAACATTTTTGCATATGTGTAGCATTAACCAACTCACCCAGGGACACCTTTCTAAACTGCGACTTCCATTGTGCTCCTTCTGAGCTGCCTGGCTCCCCAGGCCCTGAGTTGACCAATTCCACTGATCTAATCTGGTTTCCTGTGGCTGCAGCCAGGCTTACTGCCCTCTGAGCATCCCCAGATCTTTGCCCTAGTGGTTCCATCATTAGGAGTGTTCAATTTCCTCTTGAATTCAAATCCATCTTTTAAGGATCAGCCATCCCAACTCTTTCATGATGACTTTCAGACAACTTCAGCCCACACTGAGCTAACTCACCCTTCTCCAAATCACGCTGCAGTCAAAGGCAGTGATCCCCTGCGAACTGGCAGCTCTTTAAATGTTTCCTGTGCTTAAGGCACATACTCAGGATACACTAGTAACATCAGGGGTCATTCAGCAATGCTACTAAAAGTTACGTTACTGAGGGATTGTGAGAAGAGAATTGAAATTGTATTACGTTGAAATTGTAACATATAATTGAAATTGTAACGTAAATTCAAATACTGAGGGTCTCTCCTATTTAGACTACTTAAAAATTTTCTTCTGTTTTAGATGAGGAATGCGTATCGGTCAAGGGCACCATTGACACAAACTGTTACACCTGCCAGTACGTCACAGCACAGCCTGCAAGCCGATGCATCCAATACGGTAGAAATTTTCCCTAAGAAAATGAAAACTTTAAGAAGACGTTCATCTGTTCTTCCACAGGACCAGGGTGTACGATCACATTGTGTCTTGGGATAACAAGATAACAACACTTTACTCATGAAGGACTTTCTGTGAAAGAACGGGCAGCCCAGTGACTTGGGAAAGGAAGGGCAGGGTGCTGGAACGGAAGGGTGGAAGAATTTTACCAAATGGTTTAGAAAGACACTTCTTGTAGTGAAGGTACGCAGGGCTGCGAGGCAGCGATGGCATCTGTTTTGAAGAGGGATGAGCATTCGGTGAGGATAAAGCCCCAGGTGGTTTCAGAGAACGTGGTTCTCAGAAGTTGGAGAAGTGGATGTGATGATGTGGATTTTATGTCAAATTTTAAAGACACCACACTATGGGACAGGCGTGATCGCTTCTGAGCAGTTAGCTTTGTCGACATGTGCATTAGGAAAACGCAGCAACAGTGGCACCCAGAGCTTAAGGGGCTTAGGGTGCTCCCAGGGCAGCCTGTTAGAGCTACTTGCCAAGGGACCCACGGGAGTGAGAACTGACTGGGCAGCAGGGAAGGGAAGCTTGGGGACAAAAGTAGGTAAAGCATAGATTTGGATTTCAATCGTGACATCTTTATGAAAGTACCCCCGGTCCTGTGAGGTCTTAGGCTTTCTAGCATAAGTAATTATTTCTTAGGTGAGAAAAATAAAAATAATCTGAACTAGAGACCCAAGATAACCGTCTGAGACAGCCCCTGTCCAGGGGACTGAACGATAGTCTCACCGATAGGGGGCGCTGGAGAGCATTATTTGCCAATGCTACTCACAGCATCGCAGGACACAGATGAAATGCCTCAGACAATAACAGGCCTCTACTGACGGCTATGAAGTTGTTTGATATTATACTTGGGTATAAAAGACCATTAATCTTCACAAGGATATAGTTGTGAAGTGCTAAAAGCATCGTGGTGGTACAAATGAAAAAACTGAAGACCAGCGAGGTCCAGGAATTTGCCCAGGGCTGCACAGCTCTCAAGGGCAGAGCTTCCTGTGAACCTCAGTGCTTCTGTCCAAGTCCTGGAGCATCCTGCCTCGGGCCCTGAAAATCCACGGTGCCCTGACCTTCTAAACGCTTGTGTTTAGAAGGTCAGAAAGTATGACAAAGGAGAGAAGAAGTGAAGTGTAACCCCAGGGACAGAAGAGTCGAAGGTTCAAGTGCCAAAGTGGGAAAGACACGTTGCGCGGTCAGCTTGGGCATCAGAGAGGGTGAGGGGTTAGCACGGCAGCAGAGAGCTTGCCAATGGGAGCGGGGCCCGGGGTTCAATCCCCAGCACCACAGGAGGGAAAGACAAAGTCAGCCCAGTTCAGAAGACGCTGAAGTTATATAAGGAGGTCTGGAAGAACACGGTGCCAAACCATATTTCTTGTCTCCCTTTGAATAAATATTTGCAAATAAATATTTTAAGTAAATAGGAAACATTGAGGTTAGCTACATTAAACACCAGACCAATTATTTAACTTCGCTGTGCTATTTAGAGTAGATGACTAAATATAATTTTAAAAGTAGATTTTGTAAAAGTTTAGTCAATAATCTTGTCATGATGAGGAGAATCAGAGGGTAGAGATGTTTACCCTCTCACTGATGATTAAAGAGACCAGCTTCTCTCAGAATTGCTCAGCACGACAGAAAAATCTTTAGTGTTTCAGGCTATCTGCATTTGCTGTTATCTGGAAAATGACTTCTAATATTTAGGTGTATAAAATGATTTCCATAGTAATTTGTTAATGGCATTTGATTTTGTGAAATTTAAAGCAAACTGCCACAGAACCATATTAAGATGGGCACATAACTGAAAATTTTGTGCCCTGATTTGCTGCTTTTACTTTAGGGAAATGTTTTACCCACGTGTGTGTGTGTGTGTGTGTGTGTGTGTGTGTGTGTGTGTGTGTGCTGATGACTGAATCCAAGATCTTACCATGCTCAACACGTGTCCTACCACTGAGTCGAACCCCGAGCTCCTTAGGTTTTTGTTAAAATAATTTTGAAAATATTTACAACATGCTATCTGATTAAATAGGTGAGTCATTCATTACTATCAATTAATTTTAATTCTTTTTCAAAGTTTGAAGATTTCAAGTATCTACTATCTGATGATATTCTGTGTCTCGAACACACATCTCACAGATAGTTGCTTTAAGGCTGCACATAGTAAACTCACTCATGCAAGCCCCTATTCTTTTGAAAATGAGGCTTATACAATTTTTGGGTAGAAAAATACGACCTTCTAGATTGCAGTCCTGCGTTTACTGCCTTGCATGCCTGAAACACTGTAAGAGCACTAGGGTCTGTAAGTCAGCCAGCTGCTGTGAATCACAATCAACCTCCTTTTGAGGGGAAGGCAGGTTGTTTGCACAGCATGGCTCTGAGAGGAAAGGAAACCATGAAACACAGGGGATCAAAAATCCAGAAACAATGAAGGTTTCAATCCGCCTGATGTAGCATAAGGGCAAAGCAGATCTCTATTTCCGATCCCACTAAAGACTCCTGATGACAGATTCTTACAACCAGATCGAATGGCCAGTCTTCCTTGGGGTTTCGTAGGGAAAACTGCATGGATGCACCGTGTTAGAGTGTGAAGAAATTCCTGCAGGGCCTCAGGACCTCCTGTTGCACAGTCTTAGAGAAACACACCAAGTCCTGGTTGTACCAGGTAGAGAACATCACACATTCTGAAAAGAGAGCCTTCTGTTGGACTTGGCCGTGTCATCTGAGGAGGGACCTGGGCTCCACGGTTTCCCACACAGACAGCTTGTCCTTGATATTTCTTGGAGTGTGTCTGAACCAGTGGTCTTTTACACAATTAGTAGCATACCGTCAGCTAGCTGCCGAACTGAGAACATGCGGCACATAGCGTAACTCGAGGCGGTAAAGCAGAGGCAAAGACTTTTGCCTTATTACTAAGCCTCCCCCACAAAAGATTGAGAGTTCAGGTCACGAAGTGGGCTGGTGGTGGCTGGAAGTTCTCTCCTCTGTCCTTATAGTACAGGCAGGTTGGGGATGACCTAGCAGGGCAGGCAGGTGTGATAGGTGAGGAAACTGAGGTTCAGTGAGCTTGTGGGTCAGCTCAGAGAGCCTGGCAAGCTGAGAGACCTTGGCAGCAAGCGAGAGCTTTGATAGAAATCCAAAACGCAGGGCTCTAGTGCAAGTTAGCAGGCCAGATGTTTGAGGCAGTATGTCTCAGTCTCCCGTTTTGGAGAAGGCTCCTTTTGTAAATAATATCTGGACAATCTGATTATTTCTAATGCAAAAAGGCCCTCGGAAATCTCCTTCCACTTCCAGTGTTGGTGTACTTAAGAGATAATTTTAAATGGCACCGCAAAAATGATATTGAACCTTATTATCGTTAAAAAATCCCACTTCACAGTGAATGATAGATTTATGACTCACTTAATTGTTCACTTCTTGCGATACTGGGCCTGTCTCTTTGCTAAAAATGAGGGGGTGTCTTCATTATTGACACAATCGCTCATTCTTTCAGCCACTTTATAAACAAAAATATTGAGACAGTATAAATTAGAGAGAATGTCACAGAGGCAGAAGAATAATTACTTGTGGTTTTAACATTTACACAAGTGCTTCAAGCACATCAGAGGTACGGGGTGTTCACAGTGAAACGTGCAGCCTTTTGCCGCTGTTAGGTTCCACCCCGGATTTTTTTTTTTTTTTTTTGAGACAAGGTCTCACTGTGTAGTTCAGGCTTGCCTTGAATACATCATGTAGCCCAGGCTGGCCTCGAACTTGTGACCCTTCTGCTTCAGCCTCCTAAGTTCAGGGATTACAGGCATAAACCAGCATGCCTGGCTTGATAGAGATTTATTAATATGCCCACTTTCTCCTCCAGGAGAAGGATCATATCTTCACTTTTTTGAGGCCTACTAGTGTGCTAGTCCTGTTTTCACTGTATATTTAATAAATATACTAACGTCACATTATATGTGTGCATTCGCTGTGATTTAAATACATTAATATTACTGGGGCTGCATCAAACTAAACCAAGTTGGACTAGAAAATGAAGACACAGCTAACTACAAACTAACAACAGCTAACTTTACTTACTGTGGGGCAGAGACTGTGTTGGATGTGAAGTATTTATCTCATTTATGTCTAACAATACTGAAAAGGGGTTTTTAGGAGCGTTTCCAGGGTAATAATGCCATCCCTAAAATACCTAGTACAACACACACTTTGCCTTGCTTATTGTATTATTCTGAGTGTCTGTCACTGGAGTATTTTCCTAAATTGATTTCTCAAATCGATTTCCAAAAGCAAGGAGCAGAAGTTTTACTTCTTGATCTTAAGAGTTTCCACTGTGCTTCCTGACAGTGCTAACTAAAGGTTCTTTTTCATGATTGCTACCCAGGCTACCATGCTTGAGGACACAAACTGACCATGGACTCAGATTTTCTCTTATTTGTGTCACCCCCCGTGTGATTTGTATCACCCCTGTACTTCAGATACAGCAGAGTCAGTTCACCATAATAGGAGGTGGTGAATGGATGGGAAAGTCTAGAAGTTACGAAAGGGGGGCCTGGCGCCTTGTGAAAGTGTTACCACCTCAGTGAAAATGACTGAAACAAACTGGCTGATTACCTAGCAGCCCCTGGACAAATCTGAAACTGTCACTCTTCGGAGCAAGGCTTTGGTACAATGTAGTTAGTTGTCTTTAGCCTGATATAGCCAGGATCTTCCACATAGGAGAGTGTGTCATTAGGTACTCTCGGAATTGAAATTCGACTGAAATACATTGTAAGTCTCACTGCAACATTTGAGCGCTTGGTTAAAGTTTGTCTAAAACCAGCAAATTAAACCCTTGGCCCACAGCCTTGAAGCCTCAAGTGAGAAAGTCCCTGGTAGGTACAAAACTGATTTTCAGAAGAGGGGCTTTTTAACCACATCCCCCTTCAACACCTGGTGTCTACTTATGCACCATTTTGCATTACTAATGATTACAAGAAAAGCTTTATTTTCCTGTTATCTCCAAATAAAAAATTCTATAGTGATGCCTAAAAATAAGGAGAGAATTCAGTAACAAACAAAGGGAAGAATTTGTTTTAAGTAACAAGATAAATTTTATGTAAAACTAATATTTCAAGAATATTAAAAGCTTGAATTTGATATTTACAGTGACTAAATTTTTAGTATCATATTTTTAAAGTAAATCAACGTGCTGTGAAGGAAGAGACTACTTTTTACACTGAGTATTATTGACAAAGAGGTGATAAAATTACAGTTGGGGAGCTGGGTTTTGGACCTGTCCATGGGCCCAGCTGTCCAGGAGGCAGAGGTGGGAAGACCACTTGAATGCATGAGTTACAACTCAGCCGAGGTCACACAGTGAGACCCCAGGTAGAAGAAACAAACACACTTATGAAGTTTGGCAAGTCAGAAATTATGAGAAGCCTTGGGGCCTACAGAGTGGTTGCACACTCTCCAGGAAATTGTAATCTGAATATTTCTTTTTTCCTTCATGAAAAACCAAACTCCTTAGGAATTAAATGAAAACCAAGGAGTTGAAGATGGACTCTACAGCACCTACACAGAAAATGTTAACACTGAACATTTCTACTTGTCTTGACTTCTCTTTCCCTCACTGACCTCAGCCCCTGGGGATGGGATTCGGGATTGTTTTCTCTGTCATTTGCTAAGTCTTCCAGATGGCAAGGGGACATATTCTCGGGGCCATGGCTGTGTATCACATGCTGTTGACCGTACAACTGGAGGAGTGTCTCTTTCCTTTAATAAAGCTTTTTTTGACTTGGAAATTTATTTATTTATCTTTTTTGGTACAGAGAATCAAACTCACAACCTCATGTTTGCCGAGCAGGCACAGCTCCACTGAGCTATATCCCCAGCCCTCCTTTAATAAATCTTAATAATCTTAATAATCTTGTTTTGAATTAAAATTGTTATGTAATTCATGGGAAATAATAATAAAGGAAATGTTGAAAGTCTTGGTTGATTTCTCAAGGTAAAATTTTGGATGAATTCAGTGTTTTTATTTCTAGAACAAGTCACTAGAACAGTAATATTTCCAAAACAAGACCCAGCTATTAACATAGTTTTGTTCCTATTTGTTGCCTAATAGCGCCCTAAAAAGTAGTATAAATTATATCTTCAAGCTAATAATTTGGTTCTTTATTTGAAAGAAATTAAACAGTGTCCTTTTCCCTTTCTGGAGTGTTGCAGTTTGAATTTTTATTTTGTTAGGTGACAAAAATGCAAACTTGTTAAAGCCAATCTTTTTAGACTGAATTTTTAACTCCATCAATATTTTAATTCACTGAGTAGAAAATGCAGGG
>PVJX010039426.1:0-15768 GCA_004027295.1 Dolichotis patagonum
CATGTCACTTGCTGTTCACCTTCAAATTCTAGGTACGGCTCCAATCTGAGCTCCTCACTCATGTGTTCCGCTGTCTAGTGGTCACCTCCATACCCTGTCACCGTCCTCAAAACTGCAGGTACCTATATCTCTTCCCCTCCCTGACCCCCTTCTGACCCACACGCCTTGGGATGGCATCACCAACCAACCACCCAGAGTCAAGTCCGGGTCACTTTCACTCCTTGTTCCTCTTTTCTTAATGTGATTGTCCCCAGACCTTTATCCCCTTTGTCCTCCCCCGTCACCTCTCAGATCCACCGCCCCACAAGGCCTGTGTCATTCTCCTGCCCGTGCTGGCCCAGGGTTGTTCTAAACAAAGGCGTCTGGTCCTGTCCCTCCGCTGTATAAACCCTTCGGGGTCTCCTCGTTGCTCTGGAGTAGAAGTTGCACTTCAAGGACTGAGGTAGAAAATGAACATTTGTTATTTACAAATGTTTATCATAGTAATGCTTCATAATTGCTGAGTCGTATGACATGAACTTGAAACTTGAAAAGCACAAGAGTAAAAAGTGCAGAGAGTACTTCTTAAATTCCAGAAGGGAGAAGGAGAGTTGGGGTGTGGCTCCATGGTAGTTTGAGTACTTGGCATGCACAAGGCCCTGGGTTTGATCCCCAGTTCTGGGAAAAAAAAGAGGGAAGAAGAGGTTAGATTGTTAGAGTCAGGGAATACGTCCATTTCCCTGGTATCTCTTTAAAAAGCTACGCAAAAATAAAATGAAAATGAAAAGCTACAGCTGAGTTGAGAATAGTAATGATACTGTATTAAATATGAGCCTGGGTTCCTATAAAACTACTTCTCCAAACCCCACAAGAGGCCCGAAGGCTCTGACAGTGTAAGTGCACAGGCCCCAAGTAAATCAGTGTCAGATCTTAGTCCATCTGGAAATCTACATTCGAAACAGCTTCACTGTCTACTGTCTATGGTGGGCAACGCTCAGCCCCGGACCAGTAAACTCTCCAGGCTTCACAGAGTAGGCTTTGTCCAGGTGGCTGAAATGGGCTTGCTTTGGGGCAGGGAGAGGACACTTGGGTCCCCACTTGGGAAGGAGAAAGAACACAGGGAGCGGATGTTGAGCTGGTGCCCATGATGGCTGGTATTTCATCTTTCTCCACAACAGACTCGTTGCTTCCTGGTATCCACACCGAGCCACTAATTGCGGAGAATTCTCCGTCTCTATAGCTACGGCTGCCCGAGGTTCAAACTTTGAAGTTCCACCTTCTGTCTTGTGTGCTCTATTAGGAGTGTTTGGTTGCAGAGAACAGAAGAATCAAAGAATAGTGGTTTCAGCAAGGAGGGGAGTGTTTTTCTCACATGATACCAGATCTAGCAGGAAGCCGGCAGGATCCAGGTCAGAGCCTCTCGGGCTGTTGCCTTCGTTACCATGCCGACAGTATGGTGGCCATGGGTAGAGCCCTTAGGTCCGCAGTGAAGGGGAGAAGAGTCTGGAAAGGTTCCTCTCATCAGCTCTCTCTCTTTTTTTATTATAAAACTTTTATTAGAAAAAAATCCTTTACTTACACTTGCTCACCATGCTGAAATGTTTTTCTGCTCTTCTTTTGTCTCTTGAAATTCAAATATGTTTTACCAGAAGCTTTGCAGCGTGCTTCTGTGGAATGCTGCTTTAATTGGATGAACTCAGCTTTCAGCAGGCCGAAGACACTGGTTGGACTGGTTTCTGAAAACCACATTCCTGTGTGGTATTAGTTTTTCCACTGTCAAGCATTCATGACACATGTGTGGCGTGTATGCAAACCGTGTTAACCCTCTGTTGATAATAACAGTGCTGGGGGTGATGGTGCACTTCTGTAGTCATAGCACTCAGGAGGCTGAGGCAGGAGGATCACCACAAGTTAAAAAAGCTGGGCTACATAGTGAATTCAAGGCCAACCTGAACTACATAGAGAGAGCCTGTCTCAGAAAACCTAAAAACATAAAATAGCGGTGAGTCTGGGTCAACATATGAATGTTAGGGTGACAACTCAGTGGGTGTATGGAGACTTTATTCATGTTGTTAGTGTTATCATAGTCATGCTTCATAATCGCTCAGTCCTATGAGATGAACTTGTTGGAGTTGAGCTGGAGCTGGAACTGTGTGACCCAGGGCACCTGGAGCGTTGTCCATCTTGCTTGCCATTTGCAGAGTGCCTGGTCCAGAGTGGGCGCGTGGTGAACAGCGGTGGAGGGATTTAATCGCCAGCGGCCCCTGACAGCGCCGGGTGGGCCTCGCTGGCCACGTGCTCCCAGGTGCTGGGCCAGGGTTGTACGTGAAGAGAAGGATCAGGAGACGAAGGCTACGTGGACTGTATTTGGATACTCAGATTCTTTACGGTGGTTTCGTACCTGCCTTGAAAACTCATGTTTTATGGTTCAGGGGTGATAGCGGGTGACGTGGTCCCCTTCCTATGTCCCAGAGATTGCTAGGATCGCTGTACCATAGCAGCTGTCCGACCTGGAAGGTAGCCCTGTGTGAATGCTCTCCTGGGAAACATTGTTTATCTTTGTGAAACATTAGCGATCCTGATACTTCGTAGGGTAACTTGAGGGGTAAGAGAACGTTCCTAGATGTGTAATATATATTAATGTGGTACAGAGTGTGTAGCATATTATGTTCTGTATTTGGAATAAATGTCAACTGCTCTAAGTCTACTGCTCCTTTTCCATGATTCTAAAATTTAAAAACTCTTGAAAATCAGAGAATCTTTTGAACTTTGCAGAACTTCTGACCTCACGTGAACTAAGTGCCTCACTTAGGGATGTGAGGTGGGTTGGAGGCTCTATTTAGCCACTTGGTGAGAACGTTTGCACCTTTTGCTGAAGAAACACCCATGTGGTAGATACGGGGTGCTGCCCCAGCTCCAGCGGCAATATTACATAATGTCGTCGTGTTCCAGTGAAAAATTCTGAATTCAAAAGCAGTGGGAGCCCCAGATTTCAGATGAGGGTCATGACCCTGGGTCTCTTTCCTCAGCCTCCTGACTTTTAACCTCTGCCAGGGCCAGGTCAGAGGCCACGTGGTCCAGGGCACACAGTGGTGTCCAGAGGCGTTAGTGTGAAGGAAAATATCTCCAAAGGGGTGACAGAAGGCAGTGCCTCCTCCTGTCACACATAGTGCAGGGGACTGAGAGGTTGGTGGCAAGAAAGCCCAGCCGTGGGCTTCCTTCACTGAGGTGGGAGGGTGCGTGTGTGTGCATGCATGCACATGTTTGTGTCTGTCCCAAGTGAAGAAGCTTTGAACCCATGGAGCAGGTGGCAGACAGTGCATGGCAAGGGACAGGAGACGTGGAGGAAGCTAGAGGCTGTCACAGCCTGCATCAGAACCCTGCAGGTAGGAATCTGTAGTCTGGTCTCCCAGTGTACCCAGCCCTGGATTCTGGCTATCATTGCGGGATTATTAATACATCGTCTTTCACTCTTTAAAGTGTCCTTGTTTGGACTGTTAAAGCACATGGTCCCCTCGAGTTAGGGACCAGCATAGGGAGCTGAGAGAACTGAGAAACCATTGAAAAATTTTAAACAATGCACTTTAAAAAAAAGCTATTCCAGGGTCCTTTGGACCACTTGGCTCTGCAGATCATTCTGCTGGCCTTGAGGGTGACTGGAAAAGAAATCAGACCTGGTAAAATAAGCTGAGTTTTTGTCAGCCTTCACACAATGGGACAGCAGAATTGTTGGCCCTGTGTCCACGGATACACAGAAGTAGAGCCAGCAGTCTGATGACCCCGCGAAATGCAAATGTGCTCTTTCCTTAGCTGAACTCGCAGGAATTCCTGTGTTGTTTGGAGATACCCTCAGGAACAATTATAGGTCTGTCTTAGAAAACCCAGGAAGGGTGGTGTTCTTTCCTTTCCTTTCCGCACGTGTGTGTGTGTGTGTGTGTGTGTGTGTGTCCTTGTAAAAGCTTATGGCCACTTGCCTTTCTCAATTTGCTTTTCTTTTTGTGATTTGATTTTCTTTGCTGGCCAGAGCTGGCGGTTGGCAGGTACTTATTTATCAGCCTCATGCGTTCAGCCAAGAAGAGACGGGAAAATTCAGGAGAACCGAGATTCATGTTTTACATTTTGTGTAGGATGCTTTTAGTGCCTGGGAGATGCAGAGTCACCCCTGTGGGGATTCCTTCCCTCTTGGTTCTTATTTCTGGCACATTTTGAGCTCTCCTGTCTGCTTTGGGTAGGTGGAAAGATAAAAGCTACATGACAGCTGGTAATCCCCTCTGGGCCACGCAGTGGAACGCAGCTTAAGCAAGCTCAGTGATTAGAGGCAGAGGAGTCCTTTGTGATAGGAGGGAATAGGACTTCTCAGAGCTACTGAAAGGCCTCAGTGTGAGGGGCCACCTTCACCACGGTGGTGGCCCAGACGGTGGGCCAGCTGTGGATGGAGGTGTTTACTGAGCTTTCAGGGGTCGATGTGCCTGGGGACCTACAGGCTGGCTCCCACTGAGGTGGCTCATTGCAATCTGGTGACCCAGGACATGACAGTCTCAGAATCCGCAAATGTATCTCCCAGGGGTGTACCACCTAAACACACACACATGTGCACACGCACAGGTACACACAGTACGGGAATGCTGACGTCATTTACTCTAACTCTTTCATTCTCTCTCCAAAGGCAAGCTGAGTTCTAATTTCAGAGTCTGTTGAAACGTTTTGTACAGATGTGAAACAGTATAGAGTCCAGCGCATGCTCCGTGGAGGACACACTCTACAGGTGATCGCGATGCACACACTGTGAAAATCACAGTAGGAGAACACCCCTTGCCACTTGGGTGCCCCAAGGGCATTTCAGGGAACCTCTAAAGTGTCACTGAGGTGGCACATGGTGCCCTTGTTGGGGAGGTGGGCTCCCTGGCCATGCACCAGGAGTCTAAGAGCTCCATGGATTAATGAATGGGAAGTGTGCACCTGTGTATTTGGGAAAAAAATCCATAGTGTTCACGAATACACACACACACACACACACACACACACCCCAACCAGAAAACTTAGAACATGTAGGCATCCATTCAGTATGAGTTGCAACTTAGTCTTACGACATTTGAGTAGAGTTCTTCCTGAGAACTGGATGTATGAGAAAGGCTTTCATTTTCTACACTGCATATTTTAATAATATTTCAACGTTTCGTGAACTTAATTGGCTGGATGAATGACAGTTATGATTCATAGGCACCTGATTAGAACAATACTCGAGACATCTATTTCTCAATCTTGACTCCAGCCCTTGGTAACTGTGGTGGAGACAGAGGCACATTTCTTAGGGAGGAGTGAGCTTTTCCTTTAATGAGTGTGTTAGTATTCTGTTACTATAAGAAAGTGCTTGAGATAATCAGCTTAGCAAGAGTAAAGTTTTATAAGCACTGAAATTTGAACTTCATATAATTTTCATGTGCCACAAAATGTCCCTCTTGATTTTCTTTGAACCATTTAAAAATATAAAAACCATTTTCACCCATGGATCATACAGAAGCAGGAAGTGGGCCGAGGTTGGCCAATCCCTTGTGCACTGCCACCTCAAAATGTGCAGAGTCTGAGCTGTTGTGAAGGAGTCGGTCGGTGTTTGATTCTGGGGTATGGTGAAGATTGATCCAGGGGCCACCAGCTGACTTCTGGGGTTATATGTCTTGCTAGGGACATTGGTCACAAGTGCATTTGTTAAAACTGACTGAGAGTGTGCTTAATACCTGCACATTTTCTTGTATATAAATTTTACTTCAGTGGGTAGAAAAGGAACAGACACTGCAGAACCACTGTGGAACCTCGGTTGTCGGTAGTAGACAGTGAGCATTTCTTTCTCACTCACGTGCCCTTCCCCACATCTTCTAAATAGGGTTGTTCTTTAGGTGATGGCAGTATGTAAGACAGCAAGAGAACAGGGATGCATGTTCCAGCCCTGCGTGGCTTACATTGCTCAAACTCAGCCTGACTGCAGGTGGCTGTATATCCTCATTTGAAAAATGTGCGTGCAGTGCAAAAATGCTGTATCCCTTACTATGAAACCTGCCAAATCTCAGTCTTCCAGTGGATGACAGGTATGGGACAGCAGGACATACACACAGAAAATAACAGAAAAGCGGAACAGGACTGACTTTAGCCAGGTGACACACACGTCTCTAGATAGAAATAGGTTTGTGGCAGGCCAGAAAGGGCCTGTCCTCCATTGTCCATGCAGCGGACAGGACACCGTGATGGGGCCTGAGACTGGGACTGTCCATGACTTCAGCAGCCCCTTTTGCTGCAGCCCAGCCTCTTCCCTGAGTCCCGAGCCGCTCATTCCTAGCTGTCTTTTGTGTCTCCCACACATCGTAAGTGTCACCAAGCTGAAGTCCAGAGCCAGTTCTTTGTGTACCTTCGCGTGGGAAGCTGGTGCCTAATCCAGGTATGGAGGAGACATTCCAAACTCTCTCACCCCCAGATCGCGCACCAGCTCTCTCCAGTTGCATCGTCCCTTCGTCTCTACCTCACCTGTAATTATTTCTTAAATCTTCAGGTTGCCATGGTCTTACTTAGCAACCTTGTCATGGTTCATGAGCACCATTGTAGAAGCCCCCATGCTGGTCCCCTGGCATTCGCCTCAGCCGCTCCCCTCCCTTTCCCAATCCACAGGGACCCACATCTGGTCTTGTTGCTCCACTTCATGTGCATGTGTGTGCATGTGTGTGCATGCATGTTTAACAACTTCTGTCTCCAGAAAAAGGACACTGGGGGTCTAGAATGAGATAGAGACTTCCTTTCTCTTACATTGACTTTATTATTAAACTATCTTTACCATGAATGATTTTCTTTTCTTTTTTTTTTGAAAATAATTACAGAAAGAACTATTAGAGGAATTGGTGGCAGGGCTTTATGACTCCTTGGGCACAGAGAATGAGATAGAAGGAAGAGTTGGAAGATTCTGAAATAGGAGACCCGAGTTATCAGGAGATGGTTATGTTTGTGGAGCTGACTGACATGTTGCTGTTCTTTCTTTCTTTCTTTCTTTCTTTTTTTTTTTTTTTTTAACTGGGGATTGAACTCCCGACCTTGCGCTTGCCAGGCAGGTGCTTATGCCGCTGAGCTAAATCCCCAGCCCCACGTTGCTGTTCTGTAGTAATAAATTTAGGGCTTTGTCTCTGGCTTTTCTGTTGGCAGCACAGGGCTGCTCAGACTCCTAACTCCATGGTTTCTCAGAACACATTGGTGTTTTCTTACGAACTCTCAGTTGCATGTATCATAATCAGTAATTGGTGGAGCATTTAGCAGGTATTATACCAATTTTTAAACTCATGAGTCATAATTTTTACACATGCTAATTCTGTAAACTTGGGCAAGTTCTTCAAGTTCCTCAAACTATAATGCTCTATAAAGTGAGAAGTAACATTTCCCTCTCCATTATAAGAATTTGAGGATTAAATGATGTCTTGGTTACTTTTTTTTCATTGCTGAGACAAAATACCTGACACCCAAAATTAGGGGGAAAAAAAGGTTTATTTCTTTTACAGTTTTGAAGGTTTCAGTCCATACTCAGCTGGCTCCAAGACAGGGTGGTGTGGCTGAGGGGCTGCTGTTCATGGTGGCCACAAACAGCAAGCATGAATGACAAAAAAAAGAGCAAAAAACACACCTTTTTCCCTCCCTTATATTGTATACTGTCACCACCCCTGGACACATGCAACACTCACCACAGATCCCAGTGCTAGACAACGAACCAATCACAAATGCTAGATTGAGCCACCTCCATGACTGCATGGGGCTTGGGGAGGCCATCTGAACACAATCCAAAACAAAGGAGATGTTTTGGGCAAAGTTCTTACTGCAGTGTTAAGTTCTTATTATTCCCCTGGATAAATGCTAGATAATGTTGTTAGTAAAGTAGAGCCAGTGGAACAGGAAGACATTATGTTAAGTGAAAAAAACCAAGCACAGAAAGACAAATAACTCATGTTCTTGTATGTGGAAGCTGAACAAGTTGATCTCATACAATAAGGGATTCAGAGAAGCTGGGAAGGGTAGGAGAGAGAGGAGCTCTAGGGAGACTGCATAACGGGAACCAAAGTACAGTTAGATCCGAGGAGGAGGAATAACTTCTAGTGTGTCACGTGTAGTAGGGTGACTGTAGCTTATGATGATTTTCATATTTTATAAAGGACCAGGAGAGAGAAGCCCAAAGATCCCCAATACAAAGAATGATAAATATTTAAGGAGATGGAAATGCTAACTACTCTTATTTAATCATTATACATTGTGTACATATGTAGTAGAATTATCACACAGCCTGGAAATATGTACAGTTATTATGTGTCAATGTAAAAAAGCGTGTCCAAGAAGCAGTTTTCCTCTTTGCTTGAAGGTCATGTTTTTGGTGGCCTTGTCACACTGATGTGTTACACTGAATGTAGAACTGACCATTATTAATCCTTCTAAGTCATCATCACGTAGTAATTATGTTAGTCATATTTTTCTCAGCCCCATCCCCACACTCCACCTCTTCCCTCTCCCTGCCAATATTTCTAGGCTTTATGAGTGTTTTTTTCCATAGCATCTGGTTTAATCTTATCCTGAGAATTGATCTAGGATGAAAACATGGGTGAGTTAAAAAAAAAAAAAGCATTTACAGAAATAGATGGATACAAAAACAGATGGGTTAGATTATGGGGCCATCACCTGCATCCAACAGATGCTGTTTCAACAGGTGTCAGCCTGTGTTAAAGGTGGGACAGGGAGCAAGAGAGGCGTGGTCACTCAGCTCACTTGCAGCTTACTTACTCACAGGGAGATACAAGTAAACAAGGTGACCTCAGGTGGCAGCAAGAGAGGGCCACCTGTGTGCTCAGAAATGGCCCAGATGTGTGAGTTCCTGGAACGAGAATGCTCAAAGTGGAGGGAGGTGCAGGTGGTGGCCTTGCAGGGACCTCGGGGTGGCATGCTGAAGGAACATAGGCCAGCAGGGAAGGAGTCTGAGTGAGAAAGTGAGTGAGGGACCACACTGCTGGGCCTCACAGGGACAAGTAAGTCCCCACTGAGAGGTGGTGTTTCCGTTTCTGATAGGCTGGCCAAGCCTCTCCACCCCATATGACTGTGCCTTGTTCCCAGAATCTGCACATAAGTTACCTTACACACCAAAAGGAACTTCAGTCAAAGATCTCAAGACAGAGAGGTGATCCAGTTGGACCCAGTGTCATTTCAGAGGCCCTTATATAAGAGAGACCAGAAGACCAGAGTTACAGCAGGAAGGGAAGAGGCCATGAGAGAGAGAATGCGGGCGGCCTCCAGGAACCAAAAGAGGGCAAGGAAATAAGATTTCCCACATAGCTTCCAGAAGGAGTACAAGCTAAGCCAACACACTTCTGATCTCCAGAAGTGTCAAAAAAAATTTGTTTTTTTGTTTGGTTGGTTTATTTGTTTTTTTATACAGGGTCTCACTATGTAGCCTAGGCTGGTCTCAAATTCTCAGTCTTCCTGCCTCTGCCTTCCTGGTGCTGGGATTACAGGCATGTGCCCCCTTCCCTGACATGTCAGAGAATAAATCTGTGTAGTTTTCAGCTGCTAAACTGTGGTCATTTGTTGAGCATCACTAGGACCTTAACGCAGGTTTCCGCTGGAGGGCTTTGAGTGAAGAGCAGCGCAGTGGTAGTTTTGCAGAACAGGCTGTTACAGGGCAGCAGGGCAGCAGGGCAGCAGGGCAGCAGGGCAGCTCCTTAGGAGGCCAGGGCAGTGGTCTCGGCAGAGACCTGGCAGAGGCTGGGACTCGGGAGGTGCCAGCTGGCAGAGGGGAGCCTGCGGACTTTGGAAACACAGCTGGTTGGAGCTGCTGATGGCTTGTTGTGCGGACAAGGGGTGCTGAAGGTGGCTTATGCAACTGAGGTCGTTTGTCAGAACAGGGAAGGTGGAGAAAGAAGGTTTAGTGGAGACTTAACGCATTCTGTTTGGGACACGTCACAGCTTGAGATGCCTCTTGGACCTCAAAACCTGTGTTCAACAGGCAGCTGCTGAACATGTGGCATAGGCCTCAGGGGACAGGTGGCCCTCATGTCCCCTGTCTGGAGCAGCGTCCGCCCTCCCGTGGGGTCTCTCGGGTAAGCCTGTCATGGACAGACCTGCTGGCCGACAGCACTTGAGCCACGGCCCTTCCCTCGTACCCTTGGTCCTGGGCTCGTTTTTATAGCTCACTCAGTTCGGGTGGAATGAGCAATTTGCAGAGTCTAAACGAGCCCCAGTATGTTTGATAACTAAGGAGTGATAAAGGAAACAATGTAGATTAATTTGTGCCCCAAATGTGTCTGGTTATTGAGTGCTTTTGCAGAGAGCTAAATGCATTCCGTGCATCTTAATTGATGTTTAACTTTTAATTGTGTTCATGTGGGGTAGCCAGTTGGAGCCATGCCTAATAAGACTGATGAGTACACAGCATTTGCATGCAGCATCCTTCCTGGGGCAGCCAGGGAGAGACGCTCCACGTGAGGAGGGGGCGGGGGGCAATCTGCGAAGCACAGGGATTTGGGGAAAAGTGAAAAATTATCTGCACATCTTAAATAAAGATATGAGTTTTCTATTATTTCCTCCCATTAGGGTTTTTGGTTTTTTGTTTTGTTTTTGTTTTTGGAAGAGGGTTTTCAGTGGCGCTGGCTTACTTACAGTGGAAGCAATTCTGATTTGCAGAAGTTCATGGTTCAGATTGCTGGGCAGCCCAGCGAGCGTGGTTTACTGCACATCTGTTCTCTGTGACGTGCTTCGCTAAGTACTGAAGCGAGGAGGCTGCAGTAATCTGGGTGCCTTTAGACCAACGCACTGGCTTGAGAAGGAGGGAAATCTGTTCTTACCCAGGAAGCTGGGCAGGCTGGGCTAGTGTGCAAGCCTTTCTGTCACTCTCATGGCTCTGCTCGGTTCCCGTGTCTCCTGTGCCTGGTGACTTCACCTGTAGGTCAGGAGCAAGAAAGTGGCACCAGTTCTAGCTGTCGCACCTGGATTTCATAACATCCACAGGAAAAAGAGAACGGTCGTCCCTTCCTGGAGTGTTTTCAGTGTGCCATGCTCTTCCAGAAGCCCCTTAGGAGACTTTCCTGGGACCCAGTCCCCAGGGTCACAGGTCCGTTTGGGAACCAGTCACTGGCTGAGGAAGTGGAATGAGCACACTGGGAAACCCTGTGAGCCACCTGTTTTCATACAGTTTTATTGGCACATGCTAATGCACATTGTATCTGGCTGCTTTTGTGCTGTGGCAGCAGAGTTGAGCAGTTAGCTGAGATGTGCGCTCCCCCCAGAGCCTAATGTTCCGTCCTCTGTTACGGACAGAGCCCACCCTGGCTTAGACGCATGTCTGGGATGTACGGGTACCAGAAAGGCCAGCTCTGCAGTCTCCCAAGATACAAGAGAGGTGTGTAGAATGGGTTAGGGCTGGGGAAATGGAATTTTCATTTTTTTTATTTGTATTTTTTGGAACCAGGAATTGAACTCAGGACCTTGTACTTGCCAAACAGGCACTGTGCCTCTGAGATAAACCCCTGGCCCAGGAAATAGAATTTTAAAACATTAAAAGAGCTACAAATACTGGTTGTATTAATATTGTAATGAAAGATGTTCTATAAATACTTACAATTGAAAGCCACCTTTCCTTTCACTACAAAGTAGGAAAAAAATAAAACCTTTCTACCTATTTATCAAGTTGGGTTCCAAAGAAATTATGAAAATGAATATGAAATAGAGGAACCTAAGGACATAAAAGCATTTTTAAATTCTGGGAAGAAATAGTGGTCATATTAAAAAAAAAATTCCAGTGTATGCAGTTTAAGAAACTATGCTCAAAGGAGGAGGAATTGGTAATGTTAATAAATAGTCCAGCGAAGGCACAGCCTCTCAGCTTATATTTTACTTTCCTTTATTTAATTTACTTATTTATTTTTGCTTCAGGATATTTTATTTAAAAACCAAAAGGAGTAGAGTGAACAGTGCTCATTTTTTGCGACAAGATCCTGCTGACTTCTCAGGCTGCTCTCGTGCTGAGGCCCAGCTCAGCTCTCTGTGTAGCTAGGACTGTGGGAGCGTGCTACCACGCCCAGCTAATGTTGAAACCATTAAAGAATAGGCAACATGAGAGATCCCGGGAGAGTTAACTGAGTTTCTTGATGAGATACACGGTTTACAGTGTGATAAATTTCACAGATCTTGGGGCACACGCACACACACCAAGGCAAGTAGAACTGAGGTGCTCTGAGTAGGCAGGAAGTGGAGGTGAGTAGACAGAATTATGCCCGAGGACTGATCTGGTGGCTGGAGTTTAAGGCACCCAGGCTGTACCCGTGGAGTCCTTTCCAAATAAACTGTCAGGAGGAAGAGGCAAGGTTGGTAGGAAGTAGAGCGAGACTGGATTATGCCCCCGCTGAGAACCAAAGGGAGCCCAAGCCAGGGCTCCAGAAGGAAGGGCTTGGCACCTAGCGACACCACCTCTGGAGTCCGCCAGCATGCTCTGTATCCTTCCCTTTCCTCCCGGGCACCTGGACATGAGTGTGCGTGGTCACACCTGCCTCCCGGGACTGGCGGATTAGATGCGCTGTAGAAAGTGCTTTGCGCACTGCCTTGGATTGTCATAGAGGTTCTGCCAGGCACTTGGGTCTCTGTGTTTGGCTGTGATAAATTCTAGAGGCATTTCCCTTCTAGAAGGCACTTCCCTTCTAGAAGGCATTTCCCTTTACAGTGACTCTGCATCCTGTCTCACATTAGAATCACGTTGAAAGCTTTTTTAGAAAGCATTCTTTTTTTTTTTTTAAAGGACACTCAGGTCCATGGACTAATAAACCCTGGGGTCGGCTCCAGGCATGTAGTGTTGGATGCTGTCCAGGTGACTGGGCTATGCAGAGCCTTTGCCTCGCTCTGTGCTCAGTCCCTGGCATCATTAGCTCCGGGTGTCACTCCTCAGGTTGTCACCTCAGTGGGGCAGCAGGGAGGGGCTGCAGCCCATGGGGCCTGACAGTCACCCTGGAGCTCGAGGTGAGCCGTGGAGAGGGGCAGCTGCAGACAAGCCACCGATGCAGTCTCCCACCTTCACCATTTGCTTGAAGAGAAGCAAAAGGAGCAGCCCCCTGGGCTCGGAGCTGACCCAGACGAGTGTGGAGTGCTGCATTCTGGAAGGACCCTAAGCAAAAGAGACCCTTGTCCAGGCCTTTGGACTGAGCTCAAGGGTGGCAGTGCCATGACAGGCAGCGAGCGCTTAGGTATCACTCTCTGCTGCAGCCGATCACGGGTACAGGGTGACTGCTATGAAGCATCAGTTTAGGGACAATACAGGGCAAAAAGGGGACAGTCCAGGATAAGCCAAGTTCAGGAAGTGGAGCAGGGGGTGATTGTGTTGAGCGCAGCTGGCTGAAAAGTCAACGGCGCCCTGAGTGATGGGTACACTTGCATGGGGCCAGGGGCTTGATCTTACAGTGCACCAGCGGAAGATGAGCAGGATGACAAGGGACAGAAATAGTGTCTGGTGAGCCACAAAGATCTGGGGGCGCTGAGCCCAGAGAAAGCTGGAGAGCTGAGAGGGATGTGAGCCATCATAAGATGCTGAAAAATCAGTGTAGAAGAGGGTTTTGGACCCCTGAGTGGACAGTACAGGAAAGCAGAGGTTAAAGTTATGGCTTAGGAGGTGGTAAGCTCTCTGTTACTCGACGTCTGCAAACTGGTACTGTAAAATGTACTGGATTGAAGTGGGAGGTAGGGTGGATGAGTGGGCAGTGATAACTGTCGTGTATTGTAGCATTTTAAAAAGTGTTGGGGAGGGCCAGGGGTTTAGCTCAGTGGCTCAAGCGCTTGCCTGCTAAGTGTGAGGTCATGAGTTTGAGTCCTGTTACTAAAATAAAATAAAATGTGCTGGGGAATTAGGTTGGTTGTAAGTCTTTTTCTAAATTTTTAATGAACAGAATAATTATATACATTTATGGGATACAATGAAAGTTTTTTCTTTTTTCTCTTTGTAGTACTGGAAATTGGACCCAGGGCTCTCACACTGAATGATGTTCTTAACCCATTTCCTATTTTCTTTTCTGTCTTTTTTTTTTTTTTTTGGAGACATATTTGAACTTGAAACCCTCCTTCATCAGCCTCCCAGAGTGCTTGGATTATTGGCCTGTGCCATCAGGTCTAGTTTATGAGCAGATGTTTTGGTACATGGTTACATCATGGAAAGGCCAAATCACGCTAATTAACATATCCATCATCTCACATACTTATCTTTTTCATAGTGAGAGTATTTTAAATCTTTTTGAAGTTTTGAAGGATACATAATTGGTGATGGGCACCAATCCCTGCAGTAGGTCACTATGGTTTATTCTTCCTACTAAAATAAAACTTTGTACTCTTCGACCAACATTTTTTCTCCTCCACCTACTCCATCCTCAGATTCTGGTATCCATCTCATTCCCATCTCTACTTTTATGAGCTTGATATTTTTAGTGGTATCATTCTTTGATTTCTGTTACCAGGAAACCATGACAAATATTTGAACAACTAAGTGCTACTTGTTTGCCTAACCACGAGATCCAAAAATATACACAAATAAGGGCTCTATAATGCAGGTGGAGTGAGTTGGTCTTGTAGTTTGGGATGCATCATTGGGTTTTCTCCCTTTAAAACTTTTAAAATTGTTTTATGTTTGACTCTGTAAATGTTTTTAGTACCTATCTATCCTTTGATAGTTGGAAATCTTTCCCCAAGTTTCTGAAACTTGGAAATTAATTCCAGCAGCTGCATCTTATTTATTTACCTTTTGGCTTTAAGACAGGGTCTTGCTATGTAGTTCAGCTGGCCATAAGCTCATTGTGTAGCCCAGGCTGGGCTCTAATGGTGATCCTCCTGCCTCAGCCTCCTGAGTGCTAGGATTATAGACATGTACCACCACCAACAGCCATCACAGCAAAACAAATCCAGTGGTGGCAGCAGGCTGTCATTAGCTGTCTCTCTAACATGATTTCTCCCTTCTACCTTCCTAACAGCCCCCATTTTCTTTAGGAATCTACGTGTTTTTAGGGAAGCTGGCTGTCCCTTGATTAGGAGGTGGAGCATGTGTGTTAGGCTGAGCTAAATGACACGTTACGCCCCTTGTGTCATTGTGAGTTCAATGTTCACATGACTGAAGCTGCTGGGCCTATCAGAGCATTTCAAGATGGTCACTGGGAAGGCCGAAACAAAGTGTCTTGGTTACTGTTCTCTGGTTGCTAGGGCAAAATATTCAACACCCAGAATGGAGGAAGGAAAGATTTATTTAGCTTATAGTTATTGGGAGTTTCAGTCCATACTCAGCTGGCTCCAAGGCAGGGCGATGTGGCTGAGGAGAAACTGTCCATGGCGGCCACAAGCAACAAGAGCGAAAAGGGCAAAAGGGAAAAGCTCGCCTCCTTCCCTCCCCTGTATTGTATGTGAGCTCCCCACCCCTGGGCGGGGGCAGCACCCACACTGCCAATCTCAGTGCCAGACAGTGGACCAATCACAAATGCTAGACTCAGCCATCTTTGAAGGGCCCACTCCTCATGTCCACATGAGGCTTTGGGAGACATCTAGATGCAAGCCACAACACAAAAACTGTTTTTCTTTCTTGCTTGTCATGAGCAAGAAATTTGAGCTCCTAAGGCCTCTAGGTAACGTAGCTCTTAAGCATCCCTACTTATGTCTGAATTTAAGGACGATCTGACGTGGAGAAAGTCACAGTGGAGAAATGGAGAAAATCAGAGTTTTGGTGACATCACCAATTTGCTGGCTTGAGCCTTGCCTAAAACCAAA
>PVJX010039427.1:0-15730 GCA_004027295.1 Dolichotis patagonum
CTCTCTCTCTCTCTCTCTCTCTCTCTCTCTCCTTTCTATTTTGAGATGGAATCTTACTAAATTGCTAAATTGCCCATGCTGGGTTCAAACTTGCAATCCTCCTGCTTCAGCCTCCAGAGTGCTGGGATTATAGGCGCTTACTACCATGAACACCTCAAATTGCGATTTAAAGTTCAGCAACCTACACGTAAAACTGTCCTGCATGGATGTATGCATAAAACATGTAATTTAAAATCAGATTGTCTTGAAAAGAGTTTCTCCATGTATAGGTTTAATTAAACTGCCAATATTTAACAACATTTAAGTACTTAAAAGATCCACTTATATGTAAATCTCTGCTCCCACAGTGGCTTGAAGGTGGGACAAGAAGTCTTTTCAGCCTCAAAATCCTCATGCATAAATCAAGAGCTCACATAATACCAGATAATGCCAAACTGATGAGATGAGCTAAAGGGCAGAACTGTCGGTCCAAGGTAGAATTGGAATTGGACGAAACTTTAGACTCTGCTCAGGTTGAATTACTCACAAATTTATAGGAAAGTGCCCAGAGGTTTTGTTTCTGTTGTTATTTTACATGATCCTTAATAAAATACCCTCAATTCCAAATGCAGAAGTGACAGTCCATGTCTGACTGGTCTTCCTGGTTGACCCAGAAGCAAGACTCTCTGTTTCTTCTTGGTTTGTTTGTTTGTTTGTTTGTTTTTGAGACAAGGTTTTACCATGTAGTTCAGGCTGGCCTTGAATCCACCATGTAGCCCAGGCTGACCTTGAACTTACAGTGATCCTCTTGCCTCAGCCTCCCCAGTGCTGGAGTTGCAGCTGTACCCCACCACACCTGGCTCTCTCTGCTTTTTGAGTTAATTTGGAAGTTGACTCTTGGGGAATCTTCTTCCCTCAGATCCACCTGGTTTATGATGTCTTCTTATTCTTGCCCCTAATCAAGTACAATTCCAGTCTTTTTGAAGGACATTAATGTGCCGTTTATAAAACCAAATTTAACCCTTTTCTCCTCACCATTGTTTTTAGATCAGTGGCTCTCACAATGTAATCCCCGGGTTGGCAATTTAATTTGTAGCTGAGAATATGCAAGAAATATATATCTTCAGGTCCTATTCCCTGAATCAGAATCAGATCCTATACACAGAAGCAGACATTCTGAAGTTAAAACCCAGAAATCTGTGTTTAACTAGTCCTTTGGGAGATTGTGATTCTCACAGGTTTAGAGACTTGGAATTTACAGCAGAATGGCAGTTTTTGTTCTATTTTATTTTATTTTAACCAATTTCTTACTTCTCTTTTGAAAGCCAGGAGCCAGGTGGCCTGCTCTTTGTAGCTTGTCCTGCCACGTCCTCCAGCTTCACCCTGTACCACTTGAGTTTATCCCACTGTGTCACTTTTCTTTCCCTTATCTGTGTTGTCTAAGTTGTCTTTAAGACCAAACCTGCTTGGGACCTGGAGCTCCCTTGGAAAAGCCCAGTGCCTACCCTGCTCCGTGATGTTCCTTTCTCAGCTGGCTTACCCTGAACTAGCGCTCTAGTCTGTCTCCTGCTTCTACCGAAATTTATGCATCTACCTATTTGTAGTCCTTTCTCTTAACCTGAAGTGTCTCCCTTTTCCATTGGTTTGTAAACCTCTGGCTGTATTTCATTGACAAAACATCTTCTCTCCCTTTTGGCTCACCCTAGCAAGCCACTGATAATTGTGTGAGAGATCAGCAGTGGTTCGTCCGCCTAGGCTTTTTTTGTAATCTCCAACATACCAAATACAGTTACCTGGAGGCGCAGGGGAACTTAGGAAATGATGCTGTTGGAGAGACTTCCTTTGAGGGAAGCTATTCTAGGCAAAACACTATAGTAAGTGCTTTGCATGTAATATTTTAATGTTATATAATAACATACATTAATGAATCTTACTAATTCAGAATAGTTTGTTTGTTTTATAGTATTGGAGACTGCCAGGGGCATTGAGTTGGAGCTCTTGCTATACAATTCAGGTTGGTCCTTTTAAATTTTACTGTGAGACATGTTCTAAGGCTGACCTCAAACTCGCAATCCTCCATCCTCAGTGCCTTAGCTGACCTCAAACTCGCAATCCTCCATCCTCAGTGCCTTAGCAGATGACCGTAGGTATGCACCACCACGTTAATACAGTTTTTAGGGAGTGCTGCTTGCTAGTTTTCTTTACCACATGCACGGAATTGTGAATAATAGGGTTCTCCAAGTCTAGACAGCTACACAAAGCCTTTCTGGCTGGTCTTTCATGCTTGACATCAAAAGGACTAAGCTCATACTCTGAAGACTGTATATTGATGAAAAGATAGATTTTCATATAACTAAGTGCAAAGAAACCATGAGTTCTGACACCACTCTTCTGCCCTTTTTCACGGAATTGTGGGCAAGCCTTGGTCAACATAGCTAAAACCATATTTTCCTGGCTCTAACATCTCACACTCAGTGCATCTTGGCCTTCTGCTGTATTAAGATGCTGATTTCATGCTTTAGGCTGAGCCCTCTGTGGTAAATTTCTCAGCAAAATGTGTGCAAACTTCCCAAATGGGCTACCAAGCCTTTCTGGTAGCCCATTTCAGTTGTCAACTTCTGGGTTAAGGGAAAATTAGATAACTGGCAACATATTGTTCTGAGTGTGTCTGTGAGGGTGTTTCCAGAGAAGACAGGTCTGTGGGTGGGAAGACTAAGTGGGGAAGACTCGCCCTCAATGTGGGCACTGTCCTGTCAGCTAGGAGTCCTGACAGACCAACAAAGGCAGAGGAGAGGCAAATTCCTCCAGGAGCTGGAATACCCTGCTTCTTCCATTTTTGGACCTCAGACCCACAAGTTCTCTGGCCTTTGGACCCTGGGACCTGCACCAGCAGCCTTTACTTCTCAGGCCTTCAGCCTCAGAATGAGAGTTACATCATCAATTTTCCTGTTTCTGAGGCCTGTGGACTTAAACAGAGCCGTGATACCAGATTCTATGGCCCTCGGTTTATGGGTACCTATTGCAGAACTTCTCAGCCTCCATAATCTCATTGATTACTCACTTAATGCTTCCTCTTTCACATCTATCATCTATCTATCTATCTATCTATCAATCTATCATCTATATCTATCCACTGATTCTTTCTGGAGAACTCTAGTGGCTGCTATAAAATCTGCTACCATCATATTCTAGGAGATTTTGGCTGCCTGCTCCAGGAATAAGCAAAGTGGTGCCTTTCTGGTCTAATGTGGATTATGTGTGTCTCTGTGTTCTTCTTTGGCTGCTTTCTCTGTGCAGGACCAGTAATTCTCTGCATATGGTGGCAAAGAGATGAGTACTTTAAATCTCTCTTGGAAGAGGAATAACTTCCTAGGTTAGAGAGAGACCCAAAAGTGATTCCCCATTACTCAATTCCTTGACACTTTCTGTGAAATAGCACTAAACATCCTGTGTGAGAAATAGGCCAGATTTGTTTAATTACTACTTGTCCTTATTATAAAGATTGTATTCCTCACAAAGAGGCATCACTGACTCCATTACTTAGATGAAGAATCCAGGGCTAAAGATGTCATATGACTTGTCCAAGGTGACCCAGCTCATGTGAGGCAGAGCACAGTCCAAATTCACACTCCCTCCCTCCCTCTACTTGAATATATTTGCTCCAAGGTTTGGTTAAGGGAAATGTCACTCTGCCTTTCTGCCTACTAAGCTCACCCTTTATTGCTACTCTTTGACAACCAATTCCACCTAGATAATTTTCATCTGGACCTTATAAACCTCGTGTCCTATTTTGACGGTAACCTCAAAGCTGTCTTACTCAACAAGAGTTAGGGTACCATAGATGGTTAAATGTGCAAAAAGAGACACCACACTATATAGGTTTTAATCTAGGTTTTACTGCCTACTAGCCACTTGGTCAAGCAGTGTACCCTTGAGAAAGCTTATTGCCTTCTGTGTACTTTGGTTTCTATGTTTATAAACTGACAATAATAATAAAACCTAAGTGTCTTGGTGCTAATTCCCACCAACCTTGCAGGATTATGAAGTGTAAGTATCCTATTTACATAAAGCACTTAAAAGGGTGTCTATCACATAGCAAACATGTGCTTGTTGATATTTCTATTCATCGTTTCTCACCCTTCCCTTCAAATCGTTTATCCTCTTCTGTTCTAGACTACTCTTTCTATTCCCTTCTTTAGCTTTCTCATTTATCTGCTCTGATAAAAGTGCTTTCAGTTCAATTTCTCTCAGAAGGACCTTATTCTGATCCTTTTCATTAATCCAAAACCCAGAGATTAACTCTTTTATCTTGCCGATTTCTTTCTGTATCTAAATACACTTTGCTACATGAAGTCGGCCGGCATGGATCACAGATGAGCTGGGAAGACAAAACCTCAATGCAGATCTGAGCTCTGCTATTTAGAGCTACTGGATCTTGGTAGACATTAACTCCTGAGCCATCCTAAAAATTACTCATCCTAAAAAATAGAAATAATTCTCCATGCGTGAAATCTACAGGATAATTTTGAGGATTAAACAAGAAGATGAATGTGAAGATGTTCTCTATGTTCTGAAGCATATGTTGTTACTGTTCTGGGTTGTATCTGAGTGTCCCGAAAGTCTCAGGGAGTCAGGTGGGAAGATTGGAAGATGGCTGGATCAGGATGTATGAATGAATGAAAAAGAAAAAAAAAAGACTGGGAATTTAACTCAGTGGCATAAACGCCTGCCTTGCAAGTGCACAGTCGTGAGTTTGACTCCCGGTGCTGATAAAGAAAAAAAATAGGATGTATGAATGAGGATTAAGAATGTGAATCTGGGATTAAGAGTGTGGATAATGGAGGCTCCATTCCGAGTTCAAGTGGCACCAATCAACAGGTTTACAGCCTGGATAGAGGAAAGGCAGGCTTGCTGCCTCCTCCTCCACTGCTGCTGCTGCCTCCTGCCTTCCATGCCATGAACTGTTGTTTCTTTTCTAAGATGCGCTTCTGACGTGCTATATTGCCTCGGAACCAGCTGATTGATTATGTATTGAAAGCTCACAGTGAGCTAAATAAACATTTCCTCCTTTAACTTATATCAAATATTTTGTCTCAGAAATGAGAAAAGTAACAAAGATGCTACTTTTGTACTATTCTCTGAGAAAATTCACTGGAGTTGGCCAAGTTCATGGTCAGGCCCCACCTCCCAAATATGTGTCTTTTCATTTTGGGGGCAGCTACCCCTCTCGAGTATGTCCTAGTGAACCCACCTCTCTACTAAGGGATGCAAGTACCCAACATGCACTGGCAGGAATGAGGGAGTTCATGAGTTGAGGGTCTGGCCACTGGTATCAGAAACCAATTTTAATTTAAGCAGAAAGCATTTACTGAGACTCAGGGAAGTCACAAGAGACCAGAGGCTCCAGTGTGGAAGGCAGGTTGTAGAAACTGACATAAAGAAGAGGATGCTTGTGATGAAAACTGGGAACTACTCATGTAAGGTTCAGGGTCTTAGGAGAAGACAGCTCCCGTGCTGTGCTTAGGTCAGGAATCTAGCCCCCAGCTCTACTAGGGTGGGGACACTGAAGGTCTGCACTCAAGACTTTGGGACTTTGACCTCAAGACTCCAGATAGAAGAGGTGGAGATAAGATTCCCTCAACACTCCCCTCATATGGGATACACCCACTAGAGAGAATCAGCTACTATTCTCCAAGTTTATATTTTAATGACTTTATAGCTTAATTTCAAAATGGAATAAAAAAAAATTTGGCAACAGAAATCTTCATAGGGCTTCCAAACCAAGCATTGCTTCTAGCTGACTCCTGGCCCACTGGTAAAGCCATCTCAATCCTGTAAATCACCACAAGGTCCTTCCAACCCTTTGGTGGCTGGTGGATCTAGGTTTGAAGCAGGACAGTTGTGCCTTCAAGTGTCCCTTTAAGGCCACATACATTTATGGCTTGCTCAGCCCTTCTGCTCCATGATAGCTCATTCCTGCAGAACAATTTGACCAGTAGCTAATCAAGGCCTCCTGAATAATGCACAACTCCTCTCCAAGATAGTATCTGTCTGTCCCTTGAAGACTTTGAGAAAGTGGGAAGAGAGAGCCTGAGGACCAAGTCTACCTCTGCATCCACTACTTTCACCCTGTGTGTCAATGCTGCTTCTCCCCTTGCCTCATTTATTAAGACTGTACTACAATTCCTTATTCCTGGCCTTGGGCCTTGGGCCTTCTCTGCAGAGACTCACAGGCATGGTGTTTGAGAGGGAGAAAGGAAATCAGAACCTTATATTAAATATTCTACCACACTGGCATCCTTGAAGGAGTTAATCAGTTTCCATCTCTTGAATTCCTAGCTGACATTTGAAATTTTGCTTTTACTGCACTTTCCAGAGGTGAGGTGCCATTCTTGTTTCCTGGGAGAGCTGCTAGGCTATGAGTTACTTTTAGGGAAACATTTCCCTTTGTTTTTATCTCCTGACTTCATGGAGCCAATGACTCTGCCTTCAGGCAAACTGGAAATGGGCTCCTGAGGATCTATAAGCATTGAGCAGGGTTGATTCTCCGCCTCTGCTGCTGGCTGATGGATATTTTTTTTCTCCTCTGCTCTGTATTTACTGCCATGGGTATTTTCCAATTAAGCTTTATCCATGAAGCTACTGCATAGCCACCTGAGTTTCCCACAAAAGAAAGCTTTTTCCTTGAGACTGCATCTCTCTCAGACCTCTAAGTTTGGAGATGCAATTTTATTCTTTTGATAGTGTTTTCTCAGTGATTTTAAGACTGAGTTGTGCTACCTAGTGACCAATCAAAAATAATCATCACATATGTTCACTGCTACATGCAAAGCATGTAACAAGGCTGTGATGTGTTACTCAGGCCTGCAGAGGGGCCAATTGAAGGAGGACTAGGATGAGAAGGGTGGATTTGAAAACTTCAGTGTGGGTCACGCATAGTGGAACATGCCTGTGTTCCTAGTATTTTGGTAGGCTGAAGCAGGAGAATTACAGGTTCAAGCTCAGCCTGGGCAATTTAGTGACTTAGTGAAACCCTGTCTCAAACAACGAAGAGTTAAATGTACCTCACTGCAAACATAGTGCTGTTAAAAAAAACAAAACACAAAAAACAAAAGTTTGGGATTCCTTCAATAGCCAAGAGAGGTATAACAATCTGGTCATTGTTTAAGGGCTACTAAATGAGGTAAATGAGGCAGCCACCACAGGGACAGTAGTGGAGTATTAGAAGCTGACCACCACTTCTGGCTCTGATGGTGGAAATAGGGTGCTGAGTTCCCACAAAAGCAACTGAATAAAAAGCTCAACACTAGATGTTTTGGCTCTAATAATCTCAACAAAGTGTCTCATTCAGATGCAATTAGCCACATAATTGGATAGCTAGGTTTGGGGGAAAAAATGAAAGGTATGAAATCATCATGGAACACTGTGCCTGCAGTGTATTTTCAAATAGTTCACGTGATTCTTCGTTCCTTCATTCCTGAAACTAATTATTGTTCACATTCTGTTTCCCTTAGTTAAATTGTGTCATACTCATTTAGTCGATTGTCATAGTCCAGTATCATTGGCCTCAGCTCAGCACATTTATTTAGAATACCAATTTTGTCTCTAAAAGATATAATGACAGAGAAAATGTGATTTTCTAGTAAGTGAAACACAATAGTAGCAAACACAGGATTTTTATTTGTTCCCTGCTTGATTGGGAACTCACATGCAATAGACCTGAGGGCACCAACTAGAACCAGAGGTTCCCTTTTGGGTCTCAGATAGAGCAGCATTTTCCAGCTTCTCCATCGTGGTTCTCCCAGCAGCAGCATCACTGGGAGCTGGTTAGAAATGAAATGAAATTGTAAATCCTACCCCAGAATGCTTGCATCAGAAATCTGAGACATGGCCGCTCGTGCTTTAATAAGCCCTGTGGGTGTGACTCTGATGCAACCAAGAGTCTGAATCCCCTTGTTTCAAAGATCTTCCAAGAATCTTTTACTGCTTTATGTTGTTTTGGCAAAGAGGAAAAAACCCTGATTGCTGTAGTCAAAAGCGGTGTGGCAAGGAAACTATACAAAGTCATTGTTAAAGATTTACAGGTTGGATTTTTGTTATTGCTTTTATTTATTTATTTTGCTTTTTCCTGTGCTAGGAATGAAACTCGGGGCCTTGTACATGCTAAGCAAGTGCTTTTCCACTGAGCTATGTTTTCAGCCCAACAAATTGGATATTTTAAAAAATATTTTGAGGGATGTTGCTTATACGATGATAGTATGTCAGAAGAACCCTGAGAGTCATCAATTCTTTAGTCTCAACGTGGTCACCAATCAACTGCTGAATCTTAATCAAGTCACAGTTGGCTTTGCTTATCAGTTTTCTCATATGTAAAGAAAAAAAATCAAGAAATTGGACAGGTACTGTGGGGTTCATCTGTAATCCTAAGAGGCTGACACAGGAGGATCACAGGTTAGAACTAGCCTGAACAACTTAGTGAAACCATGACTCAAAATAAAAGAAAAAAAAGTTGAGGCGTATAATTCAGCGGTAGACTTACCTCTCATGGTGTGAGCCCTTAGGTTCACTCTGCAATACTGCTTTTGAAAAAAAATAAGAAGTTGGAATGGAATTGTTGTAACTTCTTATACTAATAAACACTGGTTTGCCAGATTTGGAAATTAAAATATATATATGTATGTATATATATATATATATATATACACACACATATGCATATATATTTAAATTTAAATTTTCATATTGAATTTCAAATAAACTATAAATACTTTCAGTGTGTACACCTGTATAAATAAATGCACAGGGGCCAGGGATGTAGCTCAGCAGCACAAGTACCTGCCTGGCAAGCTCGAGGTCATGAGTTCAATCCCTGGCACCAAAAATAAATAAATACTCATAGGATCTACTAAAAATTATTATCTGACACTCAGATTTTACTGACATGTCTTATATTTATTAAACTGAGCACCTCTTTTTGAATCACAGTTTTAATGAATCTAATCTCTATGAAAATACAAAGGGTCAGAAGAGAATGCCTTCTCATGAAGCGAGCTCCACCATGTGGACTGGGAAGAGCCTCAGCCAGAAGAGAAACCATGTCTTCCCATGATCCAGCTGGTATGCAGGCTGAAAACCAGAGGAGCATCCCCCTACCTTGCCCCACTGACTTGGAGGACTCAGTGTGAGATGATAGAAACTGAGGTGAAAGAAATAGCTTCATGCTTATATTGTTTGCCTGACTCTGCAGGCCTGGGGCTGGTGGTCTGGGCATCACCTTGGAGCATGGCAGTGTGCATGGTGGCAGCTGTGGGGATTCCCTCCTCCTGTCTTGTTTTTGAAATACAATGTTTTGTTCTGTTTTACTGTTTTGTTTTATCCCTGGGTCTAGTACCATGAGCAACTACTTTGAAGATAGCTGTGCAGTATTGCTCTCACTCTTTTCTTTTGTTCAGATTTATTGTTTTGTTTTATTCAATGTTATGCTTTGATTGGTTTTTTTCTGCTTTGTTTTGTTTGATTTTACAGTGTCTGATGGAATGGACAAGTATTGTGAAGATAGCAACATATACTATGGTAGCCATTGTTGATTTCTTACTATTTTGTTTTGAAGTTCAGTACCACTTCCACTGCTTTGTTTTTATTCTGTTTTGTTTTGTTGGGTTTTATTCTCTCTAAAATTAAAAAATTAAAAAAAAAAAAATACAAAGGGCCCTGCAGTGCCAGGGAGGGACAGCAGAGGGAGTCTTGAGTTGGGGGTTGGGGGTGAAGGAAACAGGAGTCCAGTTCTAACCCCGTCTTAGCTAAGTGATTTTGCCTTGCTGGCACCCATTTTTAGTTTATACAATGAAATAAGTATTGAACTAAGTATCTTGAAGACTAATTCAGCTCCAAATGTCTATTAGTATTGTTTTTGGCTTTTTTACTGTCTTTGGATCTGTGAAAAGGATTTATTTCCCTGTCCTTTTTTCTGTTTTTTCATTTGTGGGAAAAAATGTATTGATGGTATGAAATTTTAAAAATAAATATTATTGAGCTGTCAGCTGAACTCCTTGAAAATAGATTTGACATAGAAAATGATTTAATAGATTGATGGATCCTAACTTTGATCTAATAATGTCCATCCTTTAAAGCCTCATAATTTAGTTGTCTTAATTCTTGTGATGCTTCAGATGTCGTGAATGATGCTGTATTGGTCATTCCCATAGCTGAAGCTTTTCATGTGAACCTCATTATTTCTTTAGGTAGAACTCCTAAAAGCGAAGTTGTAGGGGCAAAGCTGAAGGCCTCTGGGGAAATACCTCTCTCCTTACATCCCAACACCCCCATGCTTCCCTTATCATACCACAAGGGGGACACAAGACAGCAGCGCCGGTCAAGTGCTGGGTCAGCAAGGGGTTTGGTTTCCAGGCCAGTCCATGTGCCTGGGGAACAGTGCTAGGCTGACCCAATTTCATCTCTTTCTTTCTCCTAGGCTATAGTTCAGAGGTCTGGAACACTGGCCTAAGGAGCGCCTTCTGACTCTTCTTGGCTTCAGGAGGGTCAGTCTTCTTGCCTCTTGGGTCAGGATTGGAGGTCCCAGATGCAGCAGCTTGCAGGCATGGGCTAAAGGCTATTTAGCCCCATCATTTTCAGGAAAAAAAAGGGCAGAAAAGAAGGAACATTCCATTGGTGATCCAGTGCAGGCAATGGAGTTCTGATCCTGGCTTGGGGGCCAAACTCCTCTTGATGAGGAGGTACTTTTACTTGCCTTGCTTCCTTTGGGTTACCTTCCTCTTGTGAGTGCTATGTGGAGAGAAAGAAGTTCTGGAGTAAGGCACTGTTCGTCAACATCTGGTCCCATAGCCAAATGGACAATCACATGTGTCTAAACAAGTATTTTAAAGCTATTCATATTCTTTTTTCAAGAGATATAATGAACATTCATTATTTTATAGAATGAGTGATTCTTTTTAAAAACCTTATCATTACACTCGAATGTTTGTTTTTCTCAAATACACATTGTTAGAAATGCAATCTATTCCTTGTTCTCTGACTGACTTAACTTTGTGTAATAATTGGGCCCATGACTAATAACTGAGCTGATAGTACTTGGACAATAAAGAGTAAAGAAATGTAAGCTAGGTGTGGTTGTAAATTCCTGTAATCCCAGCACTCTGGGAGGCTGAGAATCAAAAGATTAAACCCAGCTTTGGCAATTCAGTGACTTAACAAGACCTTGTCTCAAAAAATACAAAGTGAAAAAAAGAGAGTGAAGATGTAATTTTGCTCAAAAGCCCTGACATTAATCTAGATCCCCCTCCAACACACACACACGCACACACACACACACACATATGGGGGGGGAGAGAGAGAGAGTGATAGAGAGAGAGGGAAAATAAGTAGGTATACTTCATTGGACTGGTAAACAAAGAGGAGGAAAAAGACAGGCCCGAGGAAAGAAAATGAGAGAAAAACAGAAGAACAAAGAGTGCGATTGTGCTCTCATGAAGTGTGTGACTATAACTATCCTGCTGTAGCTGTCAGAAAGGGAAGACTGGAAATCAAGGTCAGGGAAATCAGTTTCCAGAAATCACTGAATTTGCTGGGAGGGGCTTGCTCTGATTGCTTAGCGTTCTACTGTGTCACTATAGTGACTCCACCCTGTCATAAAAAGCTCAATCCCAGGTATTTAAATCTGATAAACATTTGAATGGGTTTAGCCTTACAAGGAAGAGAAATCAACAAGAGTGATAGAAGAGAAATACAATCAAAATGTTGGAACCAGCGGGAGAGCTGGAGGACGCTCTTGGGTGTTTCTCCTCCTCAGCTGTCTCATTGAGTTTGACCCTCTCTGTAGATTCCCTTCTTGGCCTGCAGAAGTACTTTCTGAACCATCTAGAGCCTCAGGGTAGTAATCGCTGAAGTGAGTTTGGCCAAAGTTCTCTTTGTAGAGTTTGTTCATTGGAGAGAAACTTGAAATTAGTTGGGTTGTTGGCCGGCTTGAATGTTTGAAGGAGTATTAACTAAAAGGGAGGTTTAAAGGGGTTCCCAATTTTGTGTTTGTTTAGGCCATTGCCAGATCAGCCACTGAGAAATAAAGAACATTCTGGGTTCAGTAACTCTTCTCAGGTACACTGCTAAATTAAATACTCCTGAAATGAACAAATAGGACTATTTGTGTAAGTATCACTTGCCAATTATTAACTTTTATAAAATGTGTTCTGAATAAGATTGTTGATTCGCTATCTATTTCAATCTTTTTAACTGTCTTATGAGGTAGCAGATGCAGGTTTTTCACCCTGTTTGACAGAGGAGGTGGTAGGGATTGAACCCAGAGCCTGCTCAAGCTAGGCAAGTGCTCTACCACTGAGCTACACTCTGCTGCTCTATATTTCAGACAAGAAAATTGAGGGCTCAAGGTTACCCTGTGAGTTAAGTTACAGAACAACGGAAAGCTAGGACTTCCTGGGGCCTGCCTGAATCATCTAAAATGACCGAGCTGAGGGTCACACAACTCCCTCGATGTCAAAAGTAAGGGTCAGAAGCACTAAATTTGGTTCATATTTGTTTTAAACACTGTCTTATTCAATTCTTACAGTTCAACTGAAAAGCCCATTTAAACTATAAAGAAAGACTGGGATGAGTATAACTATTTGAACTCAAAGAGAACAGTATGAAGGGAGCTAGTGAAGGGAGCTAAAGAAGGGAGCTTTTTGTTTCAACATAAGAAAGTATACATCATAGCCAGGCACGGAGATGTGCACCTGTAGTGCAGCTAAGGCAGGAGGATCACTTGAGCTCAGGAATTCAAGATCTACCTGGGTGAGATAGTGAGACCCTTGTCTGGAAAAATAAGGAAAAGAAACTCGACATCACCTCCTTGTAGGTTGGGCAGTGTTTTAAAATAAACACAAATAGCAGATTCCTGCCATTCACTATCAACCAAGTAACCCCGCTAGATGTGATTAGCTCAAACACCCTCTCTATAGCTTGAAGAAAGCCTAATCTCTGACCCCCAGTTTCTACACATGACCAGAGGCTTACCTGCTCACAGTCACCCTAACCCTAAGTTCTTTCTTCTGATGGATGCCTTGAGTCTATGAACTTCATTCTTTAAGTTACTTTTAGAGTTGGCATCTAGGTTTTTTCTGTCCTGAATAAAGATCTGGTCAAGATTAACAAAAGAGGTACATTTATTAAAGGTATGCAAAGAAAAGAAACATGCTCTGCAGAGTGAGTGTGGCCCAATCTGTAGAGTGGACCACTGTGAAAGAGAGAGCATATTGGCCACATGCTCAATGGCGGCCATCTTTTTGTGTCTCCTGCACCTCAGGGTGATGTCAAGGACTACGCCTGTCAAAAACCTATTTGAGTTCTGGTGAGAAGAGTTGAAGAGAGCACTCTGTGATTGGTTCTATCAGCAGAGCTTTGGGAACTGCTCTGGCCATGTGTCCTAGAACTTTGTAATTAACAGGTTACCTACTTCCCCAGTCAGTTTGCCACATCCTACTATCCAGCCTCACTTATTTGATTACTACCTTGATAGTGAGCATACCTGTTTCTTTGATGCCCTTTATCCTTCTACCAAGAAAGCAACAATAAATAAACAAAGTTTGATAATAAAGACCTTCTTCATTATAGCAATGCCCAGGGGAAACTAAAAATATTCATATTACAGAAACACAGTTTCATATTGCACAATAACCCTCCGTCTTTATAAAGATCATTTTGGTCTCTGTGCTACTCAATGCTTCACCAACCAAATTCCGAATAGACAGATGATGGTTGATAGACAGATGACAGATAGGTAGATAGATGATAGATAGATAGATGATAGATAGATAGATAGATAGATAGATAGAGTGCCCCAGCCTGACATCAACTACCTGACTCCCTCTTGCCCCTCCAGTTCCCTTTTCTTGTCCCTCCTTGCTCTCACTATACTGTCCCCCAGAAGCTCCAAACCTTCTTGTTATTTATTAAGACCTGCAACCCTCTTCATCCCCTACTCCTTCAACCAGTACCAGCCCGTATCTCATGGGTGCCCAGTTAAAAAGCATTACGACCACACCAGCACAGGGGGAAGTGGCAGGGAGGTTTCTGTTTTCCTGAGGTAAATTGTCCTCAAGATGTAATGAAAGCTACTAACTATTAAGGGCCAATCAGAAGTTAATTGGGTTACTTGTATGGTGACAGAGTATGTGCAAAATGAGTCCAAAAGAGGGAAAAAAATTAGATTTCATATCTATTTATCACATGAAATACTTCATTCTTTATCTCCTAATGGTAGTTTGAAAATTCCAGTTAATTTAATTTTTCTTTATAGCTGAGCTCTGAAAATGCACAGATATTAACTAGAAAAAAATTATTTAAGCAGAGAATGCCAAAAATAAACTCTCATCTACAAACATTAAGTCAAAGAAACTTAAATTCCTAACTTGAAAATTTAAGGTTTTTAAAAGTTTTCTATTTCATAGTCCAAGAATTTATTTATGTGCAGTAAATATGTTACACTTCTTAGAGACACATCTCTTACCTAATCCCATCTGTTTCTCCCTGTTAATGTATATACTAAAGAAAACCATATTATGTTGTCAGTTATAATGTATTTGGTTAACTTTGTCAGAAAAAGTGGAATATTTTTCTGTGCTTACAACTAGTACAGTTATAACTAACATATTTACATATTTGAGTACTTCCTAGAAACAATAGTGTATGCTTTACATATGCTTTTTTTTAAGCATTTCATTATGAAAAATTTCAAGGACATACAAAAATAGAACCCCTCATCTTTATACCCTGTACAAAAATTAGCTCTCTGTTATTCTTTTTTCATGCATTCCACACATTTCTAATGAATTATTTCAAAGAAGATCTCAGATATCATATTTCATCTATAAATATTTCCATGTGTATTTGTAGGAGATGAGAACTTTAAAAATATGCAACCACAAAACTATGTCACAAAATGTACAATAATTCCTCAACATCATCTAATAGTCCATATTCAAATCTTTCTGATTGTCCAAAAATGTCTGTCATAGTTGTTATGCTCAACTCAGAATCCAAACAAATTGAATTTTGCCACCACATGTTGTCTCATTTAATCCACATTTATACCCTGTGCATATCTGGCGGAGAAGCAAAAATATCCCATGGAAAGTACTCTGTATTTCCTGGTATGCTATACAAGGGTGCACTTCATTGTGTGTGCCACTTATTTTTTATAAAGTAGGTGATTTTTACAATTTAGAATTTACCTCTTTAAGGCCTTGACCTATCATATCTTTGTGGTGTTGCTAAACACGTACCACTGTCCCTTGTATTTTCCTGATAGTTCTTACACTCTATTGGATTTAGCCTAAATCTGGGGGAAATGCAAGAATATTCCAGGGAAAGTGTTCTGTAATTCCTAGTACGCCATGTAAGGGTACACTTAATGAGCGGATGTCCCACCTCCTGATGTCAACCTTGTGAGTTCAGGTGAAGTCTGATCTTATTCATTCTGTGATTCCCTATCTGCTTTCATCTAAATGTTTTCAGCAGTCACTGATGAGCAATGCCTCTGAGTGTGTGTGTGTGTGTGTGTGTGTTACACTTTAAATTTGTGATTTTTAAAAATTCTTTCATTGTTTCTACAATAATAAACCATGAGTCATTGTAGGGTAATTTGCCTCACCAATTTCTTGGGCTCCCTAAAAAGCAGAATAAATCCTGAAAGTCAGAATAAATGCTTGATTCTATCTTCTTACATTTATCAGCTTTCAATGTA
>PVJX010039428.1:0-15788 GCA_004027295.1 Dolichotis patagonum
TTAATTTGCCACTTTTAACTGTATCAACTAGATTTGAGATTATATAACAAATGTAAAACAAACCAGATAATTATATAAGTCTGTAATGTGTAAATTTTGCCCTTGGGGTTAAAATTTAAAATAGGTTAAGAAGAAAATAGAGAGGTGGAAGAAGAGAAAGAGATTAAAAGTAAGGTTGGAGGACAAAGGGAGGATCATGCCAACTTGGGGAAACTGGTACAGAAGGCTGAAGGAAAAAGGAGATGGAAGAGATAAAAGGAAGAACAGAATAGAACCACACCCACAAAGAATTTAGGAACCACTTTCACACTCATATATAAGCAGTGAAGGAGAAAAAGACATGAAAAAACAAACAAAAGAAAAACAAATAGTCCACTTTCAGGATTCTCTGGTTTCGCTAGTAGACAGCCTGTAGAGACAGAGTCCCAAATCGTGCTGCTCTATCCCAACAAGCCAGCAATTGCTTTATGGAAGAGTCACATATAATCTCAGCAGGGCAGCTCTGAGACCAGCCTCACTGGGCTTGCCATAGTCCAAGCAATTTTCGCAAGTGTGCGCCCAGCTGGGAGCTGCTAGAGGAAGCCGGCTGTATTTCTGAGTTCTAGACTTAGCTGTCCCATCGCCAAAATGGCTCCCAGCTAATTGCTCTCTCCCCGTGGAAGGACCGAGTCCTCTGCACTCACCACCAGCCAGTGCAGTCCTCCATGTCCACTGCTCCCCTTTACTGCCCTGTTTCTCTGCAGAGGCCCTGGGGTTACCAGCCATTACCGTCACTGTGACCCTGCATCCCCAGGTTCAAACAACTTCTCACGCAGTGAGTCCCATCTCAGGGAGAAGGTACCACCAGCTACCTCCTTCTTCACTGAAGTGTTTCTTTTTGCTTTCTTTGTGGGCTTCAGTTCACACTTGAGACTCTTTCTGGGTCCAGGGGACCCACTTCCTTCCTTGTCTTCCTAACGATGCTGTATTCTAGTATCTAGATGGTGACTCTCAGAAAAGCTGTTTTCTCTGCTGCTTACTGCTCCATCATCTTCCTGGAAGTCCCCCTATTGCTCATTTGAGAAAGGATTTAAGGTGACCCAAACCTTTGAGATTGGGTAACATAGCTCAGGGGTAGAGTGCTTAACACTTGTTCCAGGATTTCATCCCCAGTACTAGGGCAGGAAAAGAGAATTCCATGAAAATGAGAAATAAAAAGAAAAAGATAAGATTCTGTTATCCTAATATGACAAACATTGGGATATTCTTTAATCTTTCTAGATAGAAGTTTTCATACTTTTTTTTCTTTTTTTGTCTGTTTCTTTCTTTTTTTCTCTCCCTCTCACTGCGCCCTTCCTCTTTGTCTTGTCTGTCCTTCCTTCCTGTCCGTCTGTCTTGTCTGCCTGCTTGCCTCCCTCCTTTCTCTCTCCCTCTGTCTCTGACTCTATCTGTCTCTCGCTCTTTCCCCCCCGCTTGGTGAAGCCAGGGCCTCACATGTACTAGGCAGATCTCTGTCCCTGCTTAGCTGGGATTACAGACATGTGCCACTTTGTCCATATCTGAAACTTAAATGCAGCTTTCTAGTGTATATTAGAGCACAGACCCCAAGTGTGTATTTGAATTTTCAAAGTGAAGACATCTTTGCAGCATTGCAAAAGTCAAAAAACAACACAGCCAGCACTCCAAACTCCCCTCCCTTCTCAGGCTGGTTCCCACTCCTTCTTATCCTCACTCCAAGAATGTTTACTGTCTCTACTCTGACATCAGAGATTGGTTTGTTGTGCTTGTTTTCTACCTTTGTATGAATATAGTTGTTTTATGTAGTGCACTCTTACTTAGGGTGGGTGGGCTGGCTTTGTTTTTCTTCTTTCTTTTTTTGAAACAGAGTCTCACCATGTAGTTCAGACCTTCAATTCACTATGGAGCTTAGGTTGACCTTGAACTCATGGCAGTCCTCCTGCCTCAGCCTCCCAAGTGCTAGATTATAGGCATGTGCCACCATTTCTGATTAGAATAGTCTTTTTTCTTTAAAAATAATTATAATCATAATAGTATAGTTTTATCCTTTGTCTTTTCCCAGTGTATGCTTATTTTATCATAAGAATTTTTTGGTATTGCTGTTTTATCTTCATATTTAGCACTTTGTATACAAAGTAGTTTGTTCACTGGATGTACTTTCATTTATGGTACCTAGCCTTTTTAGTTTTGGGTTATGTTAGGGATTTTGTTGTGAATCTAGTATTTTCCAGTTGGTATACATTGTCAAAATGAATAAAGTGACTTGACATTTCTATGGGTTGATGTGTAGTCATTCAGAAATGATTTGAATACTGATGGCATATGAAAGCATAACAGTCTTTTGACTATTTGGCAAGATGTCAGGCAAACAGTAGCTAATCAGTGTTATAAGATAGTATACAAATAATTATCATGCTAAATGTTGGTCTTCTGGATTTCAGATATTTGGAAAGCTGTCAGGCAAACAATAATCTGTATTGTAAGATACTGTGTAAATTATTTCAAAGTGAATTTTTCAGTCTGTGCATTTTGAAGAGCCTTACAATAAAATAACTCATGAGGTTTGTGAATTTGGGCTGTGTCAGCAGTGAATAGAAAATGCAGACCTTATAATTCTAAGGGTGACTTTCTAATACCAGATTTGTTGAGGAAGAAGAGAGATTTAATGACTCAGTAAGAAATTGGAATGGTTGATTAAATTGCAAATAATTCAGATAAGGTAATTCTTATTAATTAAATGGTGCTAGGCATTAGATCCAGGGTCTCATATATGCTGGCAAAGTGCTCTACCACTGATTACATTCCCCGCCTGTTATTTTTAATTTTAATTGTTCACAAATAAGTAATTGGATATGTTAGAATTTTATAGAGATCAGCAGGACATGAGCGCAAGTCTCTTCCCCTTGTCTCCAGCTCTCATGGACCCTTCCTCTGGGTCTGTGCTGTGTGGCTCCCGGGGCACATTTCTTTTTGTACCCTTGTGAGTTAAGGACCCCTACCCTGGGAGCTTCCTCAGTATCCTCTATGGAAAGTCTGTGCCAGAACAAACAGCCTTGTGTATCACAGCTGTCTTTTTAATTTTTAAAGGAAATGATGGGTAACTTAAAAGACTTTAAAACTATAGGTTGTTGGGTTCCTTGTTTTGTTTTGTTTTGTTTTGGTTTGGTTTTTGAGACAGGGTCTTGCTGCATAGTTCAGGCTGCCTTTGAACTCACTATATAGTCCAGACTGGCCATGAACTTTCAGCAGTCCTCCTGCCTCAGCCTCCAAGTGCTGGGATTCTAGGCATGTGCCACCATGCCCAGTGGTCATTGAGCTTCTTTAATTTGGAGCATGAGAAAAGTGTCAATAGTCCCCTTTATGTGTTTAGACCCATCAGAAACCTGAGCTGTTACTTACATTATGCACTGTAATCAAAGTACCAAATGATTCAGAAGGCAGGCTGGTAAAATTAGGTGTTTTTCCAGAGGGTAAGTAAAGATTACTTTCACAAGACACAGTAATTTCCAAAATCTTATTGTTTTGTTCTGTTTTTGTTTAGTTTTGTTTGCTTTTACAGTGTTAGATTGAACACAGGGTCTGATGTGCACAGGGTAGTTACTGTACCTCTTAGCTCTACCCTCTGTCCTAAATCTGGAAGTCTTACCAGACTTACATATTAGAAATAACGTCCTTGAGGGTAGCTTTATGAATCTTAATTTCATCTGTTTATTACCCCACCCTGTAGGGCAAGAGGAAATACTTTTTATTTTGATAATAATAGTTTTTGTACTAGCAGCAAGAAACCCTGTAATTTTTTAGGCAATGTGTTAAAATTCGACAGAGTAGAAAGAAAACATTACTTACATCCTTACATAGGCTGTTTGGAAAGTGCACTTATTTTAATCCTCGTGTCCAGCTCTACTTGTGGCGCCTCCTGTGTCTAGTGTAAACCATCCTGGCAGTTCTTGAGGCCAGTGTTTGGATTTATCTTCTCACAGGATTACACATAAAGTCAAGTCTTCCTATTTCTTTTTGTCTCTACTGGGGATTGAACCCAGGGTCTTCACACGGAGCCACCTCCCCAGCTCATTTAAAATTTTTTTGAGATAGAGTCTCCTTAAGTTGCCTAGGCTAATCTCAAATTTGGAATCTACCTGCCCGAGCCTCCTCAGTGCTTGGAATTACGGGCATATGCCCCTACAACTGATTTAGAGGTCTTTTTGTTTTACCCTCTGACACTTGGAAGAATTAATTTTAAGACATGTGGCTCTGGGCTGAATTTTACTTTAAAGAAAACAGTGATTTCTCTCTCTGTCTTTTTTTTTTGTACTGGGGGTCAAACTCATGACCTTGTACTTTGCCAAGGCAGGTACTTGTGCCATTGAGCTGTATCCCCAGCCTGTGATTTCTCTTTATTAGAGCACATGTTGGGACTTGTGTGACTAGATTTTTGAGTTTGGTGGATACATCTTGGCCATGACTACTAGCCTGTGATATGTTCAGGAATAATGATGAAAATGTAATTGTGTCCTTTTTTTTCTGTTGTTTTGATTTTTAAGACAGAGTCTTGATATGAAGTTTAGGCTGGTCTTGAACTCATACTGGTACTCCTGTCTCAGCCTCTTGAGTGCTGGGATTATAGGCATGTGCCACTATGTCTGACTGAAAATGTAATTACTTTCAAACCCAGTGCTGGCCTTGAACTCCTGTCTGTGAGTTTCCTTTGCTTCTCTGTCCAGTTTTCATGACAGAGACAGTGTTTTGCCATCCATTCATAGGGATCATAGAATTTCTTACCCTGTGACACTTTGTCATATTAGCTTCTAACTTTTTCACATTTTTCCTCAATTAAAAGTTTGGAACCTGAGGCAGGAGGAACATGAGTTCAAGGCCAGCTGAGACTGCATAGTGAGATAAAAGAGAACAAAACAAAAGATTCTGGAGAAGATGCCTGGACACAGTGCCTATAGGACCCTTTACATTCTTATGCTGCCAGTTCTTACAGTTTCTGGTGTTTCTTATTTCATAACTATTTAATGCCTGATTTTTATTTTAATTTATTTTCCTGAAATAAACCTTGATTTTTATTTTAATTTATTGATTTTCCTGAAAGTGTTAAGGTACTTTCTGCCTCTAAATAGATGATTTTTGTTCTTAGTGTAAGGAACAGCATGAAGCAGAGACCAGTTGAGACTGGTTACATGGCATGGAATTTATTGTGCCTGGGTGCAGGCAGACAGAGGGCATAAAGGCCATCTGTAGGGAACAAAGAAGCAAGTTTTGTTTTTTTTTTTTAATAGGGCTTGAAAGAAGGCAAGGGACATTAGGTGGGAAGATGTTAGTAAACCTCAGTGGTCAGAGTTCTCTGGATGTTTCTTGCCTCATTGACAAAGTCCTTGAGGTGTCTGCTATAGATGTTTGGGTGTCTTCAGGTGTTTGGGTATTTGGGGAATTCCCTGCTCCGTTTTGTCTCTTTTACAACATCCTGTGTTTGCTGAGGGCAGCCTGTGGCGCTGAGCTAAGAACAGTGCCTCTGCTCGCAGACGGGTTGGGTACTGTGGGACTTGTCCGAATTGAGCTTTATACTTAGTTGTTCTGTATCTGTAGTAGTTCTTTATGTTCCGACTCTTCCTCAGAAGAAATACTGTTTTTTTTCCCTTATCCAGTCTTTCCACTTACCTCTGATTATAATTTCTTTTCCCTATTCCTTGTCTGCTTAAATTTTCCCCAGTGTATTGGGTTCTGACCTACATCCCCAGTCTCCCAAACCAGTGTATAGTGAAGGCTTAAATAAAATGAGACAAGTGGTATGATTTTAGGGCTCCAGGAGGGTCAAAACCTTAACCCTTTATCTGAGTTCGAGACGCTGAGGGCTAAGACAAAGACTTCTCTGGGCCACCCATATTTATTAGGTCCAAAACAAAGGGTGGGGAAATTGAGGAAAGCGGGGAAATGAGCAAGAACTTGGGAGTCACTTCAAAGACTTCTCCAAGTAGTAAATTATGCCAATTTAGGAGCATGTCTTATCTCCAGGATGACATTTATGGTAGGAATGTGACTGCAGGAGTGAAGTGCCTTCAGCTGCAGTCTCTATTTACTTAATTAGTGTTGGAGCTAAGGTGTCTTCAGCTGTGGCCTTATCTTGCCCTTTGAGGTATCTCTGGCCTCGCAGGCCACTATAGGCCTCAGCCAGGACCCGTGATTCATAGAGGTTCACTTCCTATGAATCAGCTCCCATCGCCAGGTAAGGGCCTGAGGCCTGGGACAGACTCACAGATAAACATAGAAAGCCAATTAGTTAATTTTAAATCCTGCTCAGAGCTGCTTTGCAGTGGTCTCCAACACCAGTGCATCCTGTACTTTTCTCCCTTAAAAGTCTCTGCCATTGTCTTCCCTCAGCCCCCAAAATATTTACTTCCAAGCCCTAGTTTTGTGTTCATAACAGTCCAGATTATGTAGGCAAGTGAAGTACTTGAAGATCCTCAACTCGTAGGAATTCCTTGCTCTCTTTTATACATAAAGCACTCTATTCTGTGTCTCAGTTGTTGTACAGCCCTAATTATAAAATGGAAACATGCCTGTCTGTTTCAATAGATAGAATAGTCTTTGACAGCATGTTTCTCTTAAATCTTGTCATACTGGCTTTTTAATATTCCACAGGTCAAGCACAGTATCTGGTACTTAATGTATCACATGAGTTGTTCTCACTGCATTAGCCCATATGAAGAGTACAGAGAATCAAACGCTTGTTCACTTTTTTTTAAAAGTAGCATAGGGGTTTATTAACTCTTATAATTAAAAGTACACAGTCCAAGAAATATAATATAGGCCTTGCAGAGAGAGGCATGCTACAGTTTGGAGCTTGGAATGGTGCCTGCTTTTGTTGGTGGGAATGTCAAATTGTGAATCTGTAGGAATTTGTGTCTTGGTCTTCACTGACAGGAAGGTGGTAAGTAGTCCATTTCACAGGTGAAAGACATGAACCCCATCAGTTTTTTAGGTGGGTGATCTAAGATGTTTGGCTAAAAGCATTCTTTGAACTCTGAATTAGTTCCTTTACCTTATAATCAGTCAGGTTTCTGCCCTCTAGTTTCTCAGCAATGCTAATTTATGGACTTGAAATATATTTAAGGACGTTTGAGTGTTAGGAAGCTGGAAGAAACGAAGTATAAACAAATCTAGGGTAATCCCAGCGCTCAGGGGACTGAGGCAGTAGGATAGTTGGGAGTTGGAGGCCAGCCAGTGTTGCATAGTGAGTTACCTGCACTACAAAGTGAGACCTTGTCTCAAAAAACAAAAGAACAACAACAACAAAAAACCCCTCTCCAAATGTGGGGAATATGGATAAAGGTAGTTTTGGGTAGTCTTGGGTGATTTTGTGTCACAAGCTACACTCTTCTGTTTTTGTGTTTTTTTTTCTTTTCTTTTTTTGGTGCCGAGGATCAAAACTCAGACCTCGCATTTGCCAAGCAGGCACTTACACCAATGAGCTAAACCCCTGGCCCCCACACTCTTCTTAAAAGCATGGTTTTTTTAGTTATGATTTTCCTTGTCTCCTATTTTTGTTTCTTCTACCCGGCTTCACTCCTGCTCCCTTGATCTCTTATTCTCAAAGGATACAGAAAGGCTGACAGCCTATTTTCTTTCAGCTGCTTTAGGCTGAGGAAGAAGGGTATTGACCCAGCCAAGGATCCTAAGTCTCCCCATGACTGATCTAAAGGGGACAGAGGAGGTGGGTTTTGTTGTTTGAGAGTCATCATCTTTTCATATTAGTGGTATATTTTGTCTTACTATATATATATATATATATATATATATATATATATATATATATATATATCTGTAGTCCCAGATACATTTGCTATAACTAAAGTCATGATCCTGACAGCTCTTTTGCTGCCTGCTGCTGGCTCACCAAGAGAAAATGCAAGGTTCCCAAAGTGACGTGGGAGAACCTAACTCACCCTGCCTGTGGAATAAATTGCAACTTTGCTGACTCCTGTCACAGAGAATTCTCAAAATGCTTCAGTGTACACAGTTGGAAATAGCATGCCCTCAGGAGAAGGGTGCCAAATCAGACTTGTGTTACTGCAGTTCTGTAGTACTGCACCAGTGGTCAGCCTTGTGAATATGCTGTCACCTACTAACAGGCTGCTCTTCTCACAGCGGGGATTGAAAGGGTAGATTTTAGAAGCAGCCAAATGTTGATTTTAAAAGACCCAAAGATTCATGACAAATTTTGTTGGAGTTTTAGTGATTAACTGACCTTACAAATTTATCTTGTATTTTAGTCCATCTGCAAATTAATGTTGTATCAAATTGTGTACAGCTGAGAAACTTACTTGAGTAGCATTGATAAGTACACTATGTTATGCCAGCAGTAACTTTGGTAGTTCTATAATTGAGATTTAAAAGTGGTATTGTCATGGAAACAGCAGAATCTTTTTTCATTTTCTTTTTCTTCTTTTAGTTAGAAACAAACTGACACTGATTATTTTGGAAATGGTATACTAAATAGACTTGTGAAACTGGAAATTTACAGTGTTAGGCTTTTCATGCTATCTGGACCAAAGACAAAGGAGACAGTGAACATTGCTTTGCACTGTTTTTTAGAAGCTTTTTTTTCCTTTATCTCTTACTAGAACTTTATACAGTAAGTGAAAATTATGTAGCTACTTAATGTTCATTTTTTGAGGTTAGTTTCTGAAAACTGACCAATTAAGCTTGGCATCATATTCCTTTGAATAGCCGTTATTTTATTTTAAATTTGGGGGTTTAGGAAATGGAGAAAGAAGGTTGATGATTGTTTCTGAAGTTTATTAGAAAGTGTATTTTGATATCATGTATGTGAAGTCCACTTTAGAAACAGAATTTGCCCACAGAAAAGGAGAAGTTAAATAGTTCAAGGTAAAAATATTTGTTTGATAAAGCATTTAAATCATTTGGTTCTAGACTGACTGTCTTTAAAACCTGTTAGTAGTACACCTGTAAACGCAGCCAGCATGTGGGAGCTTGAGGCAGAAGGATCTCTGCAGGAGCTCAAGGTCAGCGTGGGCTGCATAGGGAGACCTGTGTTGAAAAACCAAAAAAGAAAAATAGAAAAGAAAGAAGATTGACACAGAGAGGCTCTCTATGTTCCTGGGCTTTCGAGAAATAAGACCGAGATGGAAAATAGTGTGTTTTCAGTGTAAAGGGGTCCTCGCTCTGCGGCGGTACTTACCAGTAGTATCTCTGCTTTGCTGGTTCTTTAGAACCTCCTCCCCTGTCCTTTGATCTGAAATTTATCAAGGGCTTTTCCTTTTTTTCTCCTTTTTTTCAGTATTGGGGTTAAACTCTGGCCCTTTGCACTGAACTGTGTCCTCAACCCTTTTGATTTTGATTTTTTCATTTTGGGGATTGGGTCTTGCTAAGTTATACAGACTAGAAACTAACCTCAAACTTGGGATCCTCCTGCCTCAGTCTCTTGAGTAGCTGATTATAGTATTGCCATAGTCCCTAGAATTCTGATGATTTTGGTGCAGTTGAAACCCTCTTAGAGCCAGAAGCTTAGCAAGGAATAAATATTGTGTGATTTGGCTCTGTAATGATGGTTTTTTTTTTTTTTTTTTTTTGTAATTTGAGGGCATTGAGGTGCCCTAAATCCTTTAATAATAATAACAATAATTCCTCTTCCTCCTCCTCTTCCTTTTTCTCTTCTTAATTTTTTTCAATCAGGGTGTTGCGATGGAGTTCAAATTGGCCTTGAGCTTACCCAGTAGCCCAGGCTAGTCTCAGACTTCACAGGGATTCTCCTACCTCAGCATCCTGAGTGCTGGGATTACAGGCATGTGCCACCATCCCCCGTTACTTTTGTTTTTTGAGACAAGATCTCACTATGTAGTTCAGCTTGGCTTTGAATGTAGCCCAAAATGGTCTAGAACTTGTGGTGATCCTTCTGCCTCAGCCTGCTGAGTGCTGGGATTATATACAGGTGGGCGCTGTGATGCCCAGATTTAAAATTTTTCTTTTTGATGTTTGTTTACATCCCTAGCAGCTGGTCTTGATAGCAGATTGGCACTGGGGCTTGAGTTTAGGGTCTTATGCGTTGCAAATTCAACCGCTGGGCTACATCCCTGGTACAGTGAGGTAGGTTCTTGGGGCAAGATGAGATGTATACACCGCTCACTGCTCCTGTCACATGAAACTGCCAGGATTGTAAACTCTCACCTTAGGTAATGAGTTAAAGAGGCAGAGTTTAAGTGAAAGAAGACAGTTTATCTGGAGAAAAGATGTAAAAGAAATAAGATTAGACAGCTACCCTCGGAGAGCAGCATCAGAAGTGGTGAATTTTTGTTGGCAGCTCCTTTTTATTTAGGACAAGTGATCTCTCCCATCCTCCAGGTGGGCACCTATAAATTGTCACCATCTGATTGGCTCTCTGGCTGTCTTTGATCCTTACCCGAACACCTCTGTCTACATTCTTTCTGGCCATTGGATTTCTTCCAGTCCCTTTGTGATGGATAAGTGGAAAGGTAACTCAGTTAATGATGAAGTAAAGGGGACCAGTGTGTTTTATATATTAAGGAGGAGTCCTTAGGTGGCTGCCCCTTGTCTGCATTTTATCACGTAGGGTTACATGGCCTTTCCTGTTTCTGGCTATTTCCCTGTGTTGCCTGTCACTCTTGCTAAATTGTTATGTTACTTGTGTTACCTGGCACCTTCCCAGGTCTGATTTGTCTCTCTCTACCTTTGTCTAATTACTGGAGTGTTAACTGCAGAGGGAAAGAACTGCCCATAGTAAGATTTCTTCTTAATTTCTTTACTAAAACTTAATGAGATCCTATTTTATCCTTTTTCCTGCTTATGACCCCTGTCCCTACAGTCTCACTAAATTGCCCAGACTAGCCTTGAATTTGAATCCTCTTGCTTCAACCTCCATGTAGCTGGGATTATAGGTGTGTGTCGTTGGGCCCAGTTAAAAAGTGAAATTTTTATTCTGATTCCTTTAAACCAGTGGTTGTCAACCTAGTATAGGGGGATCACTCCTGCCCTGCCAGAGGGAAGCTCACATTCATCAGTGTCTGTAGACACTTTTGTTGTCATGGTTCCAGGAAAGAGGATGGTGGGTAGAAAAGCCTGGGGTGGTGTTCAGCACAGAACATTCCCTTATAACAAAGTGTTCCCTAGGGTGTCAGTGTTGCTAAAGGTGAGACATCCTGCTTTAAGGGCCAATGTTCATAATGTTATTACTCAGAAAGTAGCATATATTTTTTGTGAGTGAACATTTTGATGCAGGAATTATCAGTGCTGATGGAAAGATCAATAGTTAAAGAGATTAGAAAGATGATTTGTTTCAGCCAGGTGTTGGCACATACCTATAATCAAGAAAAGCTTCTCTAAAGCCATCACTAGAGGTTGATATATATATATATATATATATATATATATATATATATATATATATATATATATATATATATATATATATATATATATATATATAAAAACTTTATTGTCCACTCCCTCCCTTCTTTTTCTTCCTTTCTCTCTTCTGTTGTTTGTTATTGTTGCTGCTTTTCTGCTTTTCCAAGACAGGGTCTCACTATGTAGTCTAGACTGACCTTACACTTGCCCAGGCTGACCTCAAATTCTTGATCATTCTGCCTCAGCTTCCCAAGTGCTGAGATTACAGGTGTGGGCCACCAGCTCTTTTCTTTTCTTTTCTTTTCTTTTCTTTTCTTTTCTTTTCTTTCTTTTTTCTTTTACTTGTTAGGCAGGTGCTTTACTGCTAAGCTACATCCCCATCCCCAGGAATATTTTTTTTCTACTTTCTATTGTTAGCACCTTACCTTTCAGTTATTACTTCAGTAAAATCTACAGCACTGTTTTTCAAACTGAAGATGTGACTCAGTAGTGGGTTGTGATGTAGTAGATGATTAAATAGCACTTTTTTTGGTGCCAAGGATTGAACTGCAGGCCTTACACATGCTAAACATGGGCTTAACACTGAATTACATGTCCAGCCCTGAACATTTTTAAAAAGAAAAATAAAATAAGGTGTTGTGCATGCCTGTAATCCCAGCAGTCTAGGAGGCTGAAGTAGGAGGATTATAAATTTGAGCCTAGCCTGGAAAACTGAGTGAGACCCTGTTACAAAAAATAAAAAAAAATAAAAGGAATGCACATGCAGACCCTACGGTAAATCTCCTTATCACCTAAAATAAAACAAAACTCATCATGTATAATAAAAGTATTGTTTTGTGAAACTTACTCTAATCATATACATATGCATGTGCTGGTTTTTTAAAAATTTATTAGTTCATGTTTGCAGTACATAATGATTACATTTATCATGGGGTTTTAGTGTATGTACATAATGCATCTTAAACCGTGTGCTACATCTTGATAGAAAGCATTTCTTACTTTGGGTTATAATGAGAAAAAGAGGAAAGTGGTTTCCAGTAAATTGCAAAGGCAATAAAATCTACATTTTCTATAGCTTTTGAACCAATTTAAGATTATTATTGATTTTAGGAAGCAATAAAATCATTTCAGTTTTTTAATTAAAAGTTTTTGGCTTTGTAATGTCAAGATAAAACTTTAGAAAATATTGTAAAAATTTATAATACCTTGTGATAGAATAAATATTGGATTCAGTAACATTGTTGAACTGTAATTGTCTTATTAAACATTAACTATTTACACATAAAACAGTGTTAGTATTAAGAATGTACCAGTAATGAAATTCTCCTATTTAAGAAATGTCAATTTGATGAAAATCAAACAAAATTGAGTATGTTATGAAAGTACTTGGCATTAATTTGACTGTTGGCTAATAAGGATGTGTTTGTCTCTTAGTCTTCTGGAACTTTTCATCCTCTGGAAAAAGCTAACATTTCACAGTAGAGTTTTTAAATGTGGAATTTTAAGTTTCTTTAGTTGAGATTTGTGTGTGTAGTTGACATTTGGGGTAATGGAGGTGATTATGGAGCTGGGGATCAAACCCAGGGCCTTGCACATTCTAACTATATGTTCTGCCATTTGGCTATGTCTTTAACTCTAGTTGACAGGTTTAATTTTATATTAAAGTATACTTAACATTCAAAATATATTTAACATCTAATACAATTTATTTCAGGTTAAATTTAGTGGAGGCTTTTGTAGAAGATGCAGAATTGCGGCAGAGTTTACAAGAGGATTTACTCCGTAGATTCCCAGATCTTAACCGTCTTGCCAAGAAATTTCAGAGACAAGCTGCAAACTTACAAGATTGTTACCGACTCTACCAGGGTATAAATCAACTGCCTAATGTTATACAGGCCCTGGAAAAATATGAAGGTAACAAAACGGCTTTGTTTTTCTTCACTCTTAAAATGTGCTTGGCAAAGGTACTGTCCTCCCAAAAATTGCTGCTAGTGTCTCCTCCCTCTTAGGCTTGTTAAGGGCTTCTGATAGGTTTCTGTTGACCTAAACTTCATGGCAGAATCCAAGAGCCTTGAGACAAGTTAGAATATTTGCTTGTTTAGAAATGAGTTACAGTGCTTGTTATTAACAGGTTGATTGTGTTAACTCTAGCAGTTAAATAGGGTTCAATTACAAAATAAGACTCAGAAACCAAAATGACAGTGCTTACAAGTTTGTACTTTATTATAGGGAAGAGTACAGTCCCGCAGCAGCAATGTTACAGTAAAGATACCTGTCACAGCTCTCATCACAGCTGGTTCTTGCCTTTGGTTAAGTCCATGTTGTTGGGGCACTTTCTCAGGTTAGAGTGTGAGTGCAAAGCATCTTGGGGCCAGGAACCCCAAAATGGAGTTTTAGCTGGAGCAGTGAGGGAGGACAGGGACACCCACCTAGCCAGCCAGATCAGCTGAATCAACCTTGGCAATCAATGGGGTGACAGATGTCATGGCCTGATCACTCTCAAATCTTTGTTTGGGCTCACTTCGTCCAGATCAATGTGTGTCCTTGCTCAGATTGGTAGGTAGGAAATGCGGTCAACCCTCTGATCTCTGCTGGACATTGGCCATGGGCTGGGGTTCAAGTGGGCCATTGAAGGCTCGTGAGGCCTTGTTCCCTACAGAGACAGGGCCAGTGCCTTAGAGCCTGAGCTTATACTTTGGAGGGGAAGGGGTCTATGCCCGGTGCGCACCTTTCCATGGTGGTCTCCTGTGGTTGGCTCGCACCCAGGCACTGGAGTCGCTGAAGCTGCAGGCCAGGTTCGTACTTTCTCCCTGGCTCTGAGCTTTGAAATGGGTCGGTAATTTCCATCTTTTTCCATGTTAAAGGATTTTAGACCTGTGAGATAGTATAACTTCACACTGTGGGTTTGGCAGCTGGTGCCCAGTAAGGTATTTGAAGTCATTAGGTTGGAAGGCTTTAAATGGAGGAGGACCAGCTGTAAGAGCTGTCTTCTTTTTGTTTCACAGTATATTTGAGCCGTAGGTTACCCTCATTGAGACCTTAACCAGCTTCTTTTGAGATTTTGTGGAGTGTGTTTTGTTTTGTTTTGTTTTGTTTTGTTTTAGAACAGAATGACATTTTGCCAAGCTTAGCATAGCTACTTGGCAAATTAACTTCATAGAGAAAACCAAAAGTGTAAATAAATAATTTATAGACAATAAAGCAAATCGCTATATTTAAAAGCAAAATTTTGATTTAAAAGTTTCTTTTTTAACTACTATTTATTGTAGAAATTGAATATATTTTCTGTCATCCTGCAATATTTTGTTTTTTGTTATGAACTGTGGCTTTGTTACTCCAGAAAAAACCTACATGTGAAGTAGATTCACAAACAGCAGGGGGCAGCAACAGTCTAGGAAGCAGATTTGCACCGGGCCATAAAGCTTTTTGTATTACTCTTCTGGAAGAAATACCTATTTGGAGCTTGTTTGGAGAGTCCAGCAGGGTGCACAGTTACTCCATACAGGGTCAGCATATCAGGGGTGGCTGTCTTCTCCCCCTGCAGGCCAGGAGAAGCCAGCCTCTCAGAGCCAGCAGGGGCTGTGGGGAAGGGAACGCCCACAGGACCAGCCGGCTGAGCGTGTCAACCCTGGCCCTCATGTAACAGGTGTAGCCAGAAATAGCTGTATGTAAAGATATATTTGGCCTCCTTTATTTTACTTATCTCTTAAAATTACAAAAAGCTGAAGCAAAACCTAAATAATAATAATCTTCTACATTTAGGGCAGATCTTTTTTTTTTTTTATATTTTAAAGAGAATAAAACAAAAGAAGGCAGAACAGAGCAGATCAGAACAGGACAACATAGGCAACACAGTACTTTACATTAAGACAACTGGACATCAACAGTAGCTATCACAATATCTCTTTCTCTGCTATAGTTTAGCATAGTTTCAAATACAATAATATCAAATATAACAGAATAGTATAAAGCCATTCAAAGAGTGAAAGAATTACAGGGCCTTCTGAACCGAATAACAGAAAATGATCAGTGGGTACTATAATAGCTCATTTTCGATAAAATTTTGTTTAAACTATCACACATATTGAAATCCCAATAAGACACAATGTGATAGAACCAATGGTAGTAGAAGAATAGAAGCATGGTAGGACTTCTAACAAGGACGATATTAAATCAGCAATAGCTGTCATAATGTTTTGTTTTCTTCTTTTTTTTTTTATTTAAAAGAGAATAAAACAAAAGGGGGCAGTACAGAGCAGATCAGAACAGGACAACATAGGCAACACAGTACTTTACATTAAGTCAACTGGACATCAACAGTATCTAACAACATATCTCTTACTCTGCTATAGTTGAGCATAGTTTCAATTACAATAATATCAAACATAACACAATAGTATAAAGCC
>PVJX010039429.1:0-15769 GCA_004027295.1 Dolichotis patagonum
GAGTAATGTAATTCAAGCGCTGAAGGAGAACAATCTCCAGCCCAGATTGGTGTATCCTGCAAAACTCTCTCTAGAAATTAATGGAGAAAAAAGATGCTTCCATGACAAAGAGGAGCTAGGAGAATTTGTGACCACCAGTCCAACCCTACAAAAAATACTGAAGGACATACTAGGGAGAGAGAACAAGAACACGAGCATTCCAGGAACAGTGGCAGAGAGGCCTCAGTGAAAGAGGCAGACAGTGGAGTGGAAGAGGAAAATAGACTATCATTGGCAGTAAAATAGAATAGCAGAAATGAGGCAGAGAAGATAGGCTATAATCTCTAGTATAGAGAGCCTTGAAATACTAACAGAGAGAAACACAAGCAGAGTAGATCAGGAGATAGGGTCCACTGAGCTGCTCTATATAGGGAGGCAGTGAGACCCAAAACAAGCAGTGCACCCCATGGGTGTGAAAGGGGAGGAACTGTCTAAAAAAGGGAGGCAGAGGATACTGTTAATGGGGTAACAAGATTTAAAATTTACATTATTCTCACCACTCTGCTTGGATGGATTGTGTGCTGTTCCAGTTTGTCTACTTACGCTAGACTTGAGGACATGGTCAGCTATCCCAGAAATAAGAGGACATATTACGGTAATCACCCCTAATTTTCCTATCAACTTAACCTGAAGCCCTTTATAACTTATACTGTCTTATTATGACTGATCTTATTTGAATCTGGTTTGTTAGATTGCTACTTTATATTGACTGATCTTATTTAAATCTGTTGTGATGGATAGCATCAAGTCTAAGAGTATAGGCAACTACACTGAAGATGACAAGATTCACTAAGATACCCACTCTGGTTTGATTATTACTTGCTTTTGAAGTTTTATCATGTCTCTAATGCTTTGTTTTTATTAATGTTGTTATATACTGCTGAGACACCATGGTAACCATTGTAGATCACCTTGTATTGCGGTTTTGTGTGACTTTTCTGCCTCATGCTGTTCTAGGAATTGTTTTATCTTGCTTTGTTTTGTTCTTCTGGCTAATATAGAAATGATATATATACATGTAGAGACTCACGCATGTGTAGAGCTTAAAAACAGCTTACGAGAACCAACTATATAACACATGTTGAAATAAACAACTACCTTGAAGAAACAGAGACACTACAATACCCAGTGCTGATTCCATAATGTCATGATGTGAAGTCCAGCAAAACTATCACTTTTCATTCAAAGTGATCTTAGCTCGCTTTGCCTTGTCTAAGTTCAATACACATTAAGGTATGGACAGCTGTTTTGAGGAGAATGAGAGACATTATGACAGCTATTCATGGCTTCCCTAATGTCTGTTCTTGAAGACCTGTAATGTCCCCCTCGTCCTGCTCAGATCAATTCCATACTAGGTTGTTTCATGTGAATTCCCTATATGTGACAATCTGGACAAGTATTTGGAAGAAAACAAGAGTCAATATGATAGAGAGTGAATATCTCCAATTGTCTAGCTTTGAAATTTATGTCTTACATTGCTTTCTTGTGATCCGCATTGCTCTGTTTTGTTGTGTTTAATTTTACCCTTTTGATATAATTGCATGTATATTTGAGTGGGTAAGATAGATGACCATATTGCTGTTTTTGTTAGATCATGGAGCAGAACTGTTAACAGTCTCACTGATGGGATGTCTACTTTACATGTTTTAACTTTGTAATTAGAACAACTATTTCAAAGAAGTCAGTATGTAATTAGCCAAGTAATAATTTCTTAGGTTTTATTGCTGTTGTACTCCTCCTTTTTTCCTTGAAATACTATACTGTCACTACCCTTTATTCTGTTTTATTTTGTTTTGTTTTTTTCTGCTTTAAATAAAAAAAATTTAAAAAATGTAGTATGTATAGGTTTTAGTTGCTTTTCTCATTCTTGAGTAAAATACTCAATACCCAAATTTAAAGAGGAAAGGGTTTATTTACCTCACAGTTTATAGAGGTTTCAGTCCATAATCAGCTGCCCCAATGCAGGCTGGCATGGCAGAGGGGCAATTCTTGGTGGCAGAAGACAGACAAAGCAACAAGAATGAGGGAGAGAAACAGGGCTCTTTCTTGTCCTTTTATCTTATGCAGACTGCTGTGATTACAGCAGTACAAATCCAGTCAGTGTACTGATCCAGCAACCACCCAGCCTGAATCCCAGCACCCTTAATCCCAGCATTGCATTATGAATCAGTCACAAACTCTAGATTCAGTTACCTCCAAAAAACCTGCCCCACCCTGTCCCATGAGGCTTTGGGACTCCATCTAGACATAAGCTATAACAGTGTATGTACCAGTTCCTCAAGATGAATGTAATTAATGTATATCACAAATATATATATATAGCAATAAAAAATTTAAAAGAATAAAAATATAGATTTGTATTATGTAATATATTTTTCATAGAATACAGAATAAGTTTATTATATGTAATGCATGTCCATATTTTTTGTTTGCACCAGGGATCAAACTCCTGACCTTGTACTTGCTGGGCACGTGCTTTGCCACTGAACTAAACCCCTGGCCTACATGTCCATATTTTTAACACTGTGTATTATAAAATAAATGTATAAATATTGGTAAATAATTGATTTATATTATGGTATTATTCCCATGAAACCTGTACTATGGGAAGCTTTGAACAAATGCAGAAGTAGAGACAAAAGAAAAGGAAATTTTGTTGATTCTTTTCTTAAAATCAGGGAACCTTTTTTAGAGAATCACTAAATCCACAGGGAGGGCAGAACAGGCTGTGGGATATTCAGGGCTGTGTGACATGCAGGGATGTGTGACAGGTGACAAAAGTATCAATGAGCACAGGACAGATTGGCAAGATAAATTGTCCTCGATGGTGAGAAAGGTGCCAATTACGAAGAATCAGAACAGACCTGGCTTCTCATGGAGAGCACTTCAGAAAAATATGTGGGACTCAGTCCTCACTTCTCCACTGTTTTTGCTGGAAGTTTTTCTTAGACTGCTAGACAGTTTGTCACATGGTTGTATGTATATGCAAAAGTTGAATGTCAATAAAACACGAAACTGAAGGCTTGAAGAGGGTCTATGTGCCCAGGATGTGCAGTGTGAATTAGTCTTGAGAGGAGAGGGAACAGGCAGTGGTATGGGGTCCTGCAGGCCCATGGTAAGGGTCTGGAAGCTTCCTGTAAGGGGTTGAATTTTTTAGCCCCTAAAAGATATATTAAAGTCCTGCCTCTTTCCCCAGACTCTGACCTTGTTAGGAAACGAAGATGTTGAGAAATAGTCAAGTTCAGGTGAGATCACTAGGTGGGCATTAATCCAATATGACTGGATCCCTTATGCAAAGGGGAAATCTGGACCCAGACTCAGACATCCAGAGAGGACTGAATGAATGACCCAGGGAGAAGACAGTCCCATAAAGATGACCATAAAGATGGTAGCTCTCTGCTACCAGCCAGGGAGGATCAAGGGTACTAAAAGCTGGAAAGGGCAAAGAAGGATTCAGCTCCTGCAGGTGCCCTAGAGAACACAGGCTGTTGACACTTTGATGTCAGACTTCTAGTGCCAGAACCACAGGACAATCCACTTCCACTGTTTAAAGCCCCCCGGATTGCGGTTCTTTGTTACGGCAGAACTTGGAAGCCAGTTCTTTCCTGTGGGCAGTAGAAAACCAGAAAAGGATTTCATGAAGAGGAATGATTGACTGCGTCTCTGATCTTAATGTTGTCTAAGCACCACCAGATGTTAAGGTGGTCAGTCACGACAATGACCAAACTGCAAGTGCCAAGTTTTTATTTGTACACTTTCTATGGAGTGTAAGCAAGAAGCCGAGAGGAGACAAATAATTACCCCAGTTTTCCCAGTGTTCGGATCCACTTTCCCCCATCGCACAACACCAACAGAGATCCTAGCACCTGCATGGGGATGAGGTACAGGGGGCCCAGCCTTTGGCTGGGGCTCCTGTCATTGTTTGGATGTGGAGCCAGAAAGAAGGAGAGAAAAGGCTAGGAGTGGCCAAGCAGGGAACGCACTGAGTTTTAGTGGGGAGAGTGTCTTAGAGGTCCCTGAAATGGTAAAGGTCTCAGGTGCTTAATGGGGATCCAGTCCCCAGCCCACAGAAAGAGGTCTTTGAATAGACATGCCTGTACATGAGGTCTGGCTGGAAGGACAGGAGACTGAGTACCTCACACCCCTGCAGGGACCGTGGTGGCATGGCTGTTCACTAATGACGCCTGTCAGGTAAACCATTGCCACTGCTGAGCCTGAAAGAGCACATGTAGGACTCTGCCTTGGAGTCAGATTCTTCCAAAAGTGAGTGGATGTCAAGATGGATGTTATGCGGATGATTAGATGTGTCCGAGTTTCTGCCAGGAGGTAAAGGTGATTTGGATTGACTGGTGGCTGTGGGCAGGAAGTGAGATGCTCCTTTGAAGAGATGTTTGAGAGAGAAAATTTGACAGGGCATTGTGATTGTATGGACTGAGGGTGGAGTGAGGAATTAATCCTGGGATTTGGAATTCAGGAGAAAATGTTAGCTGGAGAGAATTTAAAAAGCCATGAACATAAATATGGCAGATGAACCTCCTGAGCAAGTAAATATACAAGTGGGCAATAGCCAAATCATGGCAGAAAACAGAATGCTGCTGACCTATACCTACCACAAGACCTGCCCAGGAAGCCATACTATTATCTACAGTCCATCCCAGAAGCCAAACATGTGACAAGGCAGACTGACTTCAGGTGCCTCTATAACAATCTGCCCTAAATGGCCAGGATGTTGTTAGTAACTGACAGAATTCTTCATTTTGGTTCCTGCTCCCAATTAAGGATGAGTCATAGCAAGCTAAGTCTTCACCTTACTAGCCACATAGGATGCCTCCTTCTCCAGCCAGGGCATTTCTTGTCTTCACACTAAGTGGGTACCTGGAGGCCACCGGCTCTCCTGTAGATCCCCCTTTCCTTTCCCTCTCTCTCTGAATTCTCTTGTCTGCTCGTCCTGTTGTCTTTTCCATTTTCCTCCCCTTTCCCCTTTCTCCTGCATTCCTTGCTTTTTTACTCATCTCTGTCATTACTTGATTGAAGGACTAAAGGACTGCTTGGGGGTTGGTCTTGACCCCTCATCTGCCACACTCTGGAAAGAGGAGAGGTGAGAGGTTAGAAGGGAGACTACAGGCTTCTCTGTGACCAGTGAGCTGTCACAGGCTGTCCCTGGCAAGAGCTGGGTGACCTAATTGGCCTTTGGTATCTACAATGTTTTGGGTTGTCAGGACATTGATTTTAGTTTGCAGCTGTCACTTATGACTAATGTGGCTCTGGTGATGAACACATTTTGAAGAGGAAAACAAACAGGACGATTGACTTGTTACTGAAAATTAATTAAAACTAGATTCCAGCAGAGGAGAAGAGGAGAGAGATGTCAGCATAATTTAGAGGCATGAGAAAGGTAAATCAAAGAACACTCAATTTCACAGCACGTTCAGTCAACATCATAAAGAGGAATAAACATGTCCTTGTTAGTAATATTTAGACACAATCTGACTTGGGCTTCTAGGTCTCTGCAAAACCAGTTTCTCTTACATTCCTAAGATCACTGCAGAAGAATCAGCCAGAATCTGATTTGCCCATGTTGCCAGGGGGACAGCTTTCTTCTCTTTTCCAAATTAGAAACAGAGAGCATTGTTCCTCTACGGGACCTCAGGCACCTCCTTGGCCCAGGATGTTAATGCAGGTTAGTTTTGTTCAACTTCTCTATTTGTGAACAAAGTGTTTTCTACAAAAGCTGAAACATGAAGTCATCTGAAACAAGATAAACATTTCTAATTTGGGCTTGTCCTCTTTAGGTGATCTTCCAGGAGCCTCCAGGGTCCTTCATAAATTAGTTCTCCAGCTGTAATTCCAAGAGTGATTGCAAAGGAAGGAGAAAAACTGTTGAGAGGGATTTGGAGGAACGTTTGTCAAGGCCAGAGTTTGCAACCTCTGTGAGTGAGGTGTTGGCCTGACCTTTAGGACTGCATGCTTGGTGGCATCTGAGCAGACAAGGCAGAGCAGACCTCTCTGGGGAAATGCATGTGGTTTCTTGAGTCAGATGGCCATGGGTTTGATTCCATGCTTTACCACTTCTACGACTCTGCTCTCTGGCAGCTGACTTTGCTACTTCACCATGAAGTGGGGACAGTCTTAGGCTCTAGTTCACAATCTTGTTAGGTGATTAAATGATAGCATCCATATGAAAAATGTAGAATGACGACCTCCTTGCCAAGAAGCGGTAGATTAAAGGCATTTCCCCTCATATCCTGTGAATGTGAGCTTCACTCTTTCACCTCAGAGGGGCAGAATTGTAGTATATATTTATGTATTCCTTCATTTATCCAGCCAAGCAAATGTTTTAAGGTGTATTATGTGCTATAACCCATGTGACATGTTGAGGCCATGAGAAAACATGCTTCCTTCTCTCATGTGCATGAACAACAGATAAGCAAGAGCAGGACAAGCCCCCGGGCTTTCCCTGGTGACTATGCTAATATTCTAGGGTTATTGTAACAAATGACCCCAGATTGGTGGTTTAAAACAACAGAAATTCATTCTCCCACATTTTGGGAGGTAGCAGTCTGAAATAAAGGTGTTGGCAGGCCTTGATCCCTCTCAAGCTTGGGGGAAGGACTCTTCCTTGTGCTTCCACCTTCTATTCTGGGGCATTTCTTGGCTTGTGGCTGTCACTCACATCTCTGGCTCCTCCTTACCTGGACTCTTCCCTGTGGTGTGTCTGTTATAACATTGGATTTAACAGCCACCCTAACCATTATGACTTTACGTTACCTGATAACATCTGTAAAGAGCTTCTCTCCAAATAAAGTCACGTTCCTAGGGTCAAGGTGGATATGAATTTTCAAGGGATGCTATTTGAATATGTGAATATTCCATATGTGAATATGCCATGTGGACAAAGAAACAGAATCAGGTGCCAGTGGTGGAGATAGAGTTCCTGATACCAGAGGAAGCACTGAGTCAGGCCCGGGAGGCCCTCTGGGAAAGGGATCTTGGGGTTCTCTTAGAAGGCAAAGGAACCTTAGCTATAGAGAAAGTATTCATTTCTTAGGGTTAAACTTCTTTTCAGATAATTTTTTCTTTCTAAGCTAGGACATCCATTCAGAGGACAAAGTAAAACCAACTGGGAAGTTAAAAAAAATAGGCATGCCAATTGTCAGACTCCCTACCTTAGGCCAATTACATGAATTTCTGGAGGGCAGGCCCCAGCTCAGGTACTTTTAAAAGCTCCCCAGGTGAAGCTAGTGAGAAGTCTGGACTGAGAGTGGCCCCCTGGTTGCACGATGGAACCACATCTCCTAAATGCTATATCTGGATGTTCTCATCTAACCTCTTAAAGCATGACTGATCCCTGGATGCTGGGCATTTGATGTACGGGCACAGTCAGGGAATCAGGATTGTTCGAGCTCCCCAGATGACCCTAATGTGTCCCAGTTAGGTCTGCCTTAAGGCTTCTGGGTCATGCAGAGTAAGGTAAAAATCACATTGGATAAGGCCTCCATGTTTCCAGGGGAGCGACACTTCGGAAGCCAAGATGTAGCCCAGGGTTTCTGGCCCCCAGCTGAGGACCTGTAGAAAAAGTTTCCGTAAAGGAGGAGACACAAGACAGTGAAGGCCACAGAGCCATGGCTGGAAGTACAATGCTGAGCCCAGAGCCCTTTCTTCTCAGAAAGGAAAAAGCATCTTGACCTCTAGACAGAGTTCAAACTGACTCCGCTGCCCATCTTTTATTGGGGAATTAGGTAAGCTAGAAGCAGCTGTGAGGGCTTAAGCCTGCTCAGTGAGGAGACCTGGGTGGATGGGTCAGTCTTGGAGAGCAGGTCAAGCCCACTTCGTGAGCATACGCTTGGCAATAGGCTGGGGAGACTACTTGTGGAGCCCACAGACGTAGTGTTCCCTGCGAGACTGTGGGCCCCGCCTTGGAGGCCCGGGCTGTGCTGCCGTTGGCCACTTCGCCCAGGGGCCAGCCTGCCTCACGGAGTGGTTCCAAGTAATGTTAATAAAGTTGAGCTGTCTTTTCCTACAGAGTGCCGCATCTGTCTTCATTGAAGCGTGCTCTCAGTAATTTCATTGTAGGGTTTTCCATTAAAAAGTTTGATTAATTCCATAAATATTAAAATAAGACAGATAATTAGAATCCAGGTACTCACTGTTACACAAAAGCAGTAAAGTCTGCACTAAATTATTATTATTAATAATAAGCACTCATCTAACACTGGTAATAAGTATATAGGAAAAGCGATTCATGGTCATTGTTATTAATATCGTCCTCCCCATGACAGTCTGGGCCGGTGGCTGCAGCGCTTCCTATATTCTAGAAGAGAGACTGAAGCCTGAGAGATGAGCTGATTTGAGACAAGGAGGCCTTTGAGCTGATGCACAGACCGAGGAAACGCGTCAGAGGCTTGCTTTTCGCTTGAGCTTTGGTGCTCACAGACAAAACTGTCTCAGCCACTTCTAGTCCTGGGAGACAATTTCTCTTGCTCTCTGCTCTCTGATTTCTTCCATGTTAGGAAGCTATATGCAAGCATTTTCTATTCACCAATCCTCAGGATGACAGGAGGGATGGGGAAAGAGACAAGGGACGTGGTCTCCTGGGCATTTGCTTAAGTCGAGTCTCTTTATAAATCATGTGGACAAGTTTAAACTATGAATCATTAAGGGAGAAGGGAGGGTTCACTGAATCAATGAACAGCAAAGGAAGGGGAACTCTCTTTACACTTAAGCTGCAACACCAATTTTGTTCTGTTCGGTCAATCGTAATTGTCTCACTAATCACTTTAAGGTGGATTCCCAAAGTGGCCACCTTGGAGAATGAAAAAAACACTGTACTCTTATTTTTAATCAGAGGAACAAGTCAACTATACAGAAAACTTTGTCTTTTTTTTTTTTTTAAATCACTTATTAGGGAAGAAAAAAAGCGCCTTCTCAGCAGCTAAGTGGGGAAACAGCATGACCTTTCGCCGTGGCGCAGGTATGAAACTTTTCTTTGCTGTTGGCTGTGGATGTGGCATTACTGAAGTGGCCTTCTGTCCCAACCTGGCACAGATTCCAGACTGGGGGAGACAGAGCCTCCCCTTTCAGATAGCTGCTGTGCATTTCATACGGGAGTCTGGCTAGTGTCACCCCTTCTCAGAAGGTCTCAGAACAAGGAGGGCTGCTACTCTGAGCCCATTTCTGGCCAAGAGAAGTGCATCTGACAGAAAACTGGAAGAAAACTCGCTGCTGACTTTAGAGGCCTGGTAGTCAGCATGAAGAACATTCTTGACCTGTGAGAAAGGGTTGGGAAAACAAGAAGTCATTCCACAATTGGGCTCTAAGAGGCAGATGCCACAAAAGCTGCACTAGGCATAGTGACAATGGCTGTACAACACCATGAATGCACATCATGTTACTGTCTGAGATGCTTAAAAATGGCTAAAATGGTAAATTTTATATTACAGATGTTTTACAAAAAAGAATTTTTAAACCCACATCAGGTCCTATTGGAGCCTGAGACAAAAGAAAAAGCAACCAATGCTGATCCCATCTACATTTAAAATCTGGATATTCTACTCACCAAGGAATTTTGGATTAGATTTTTAAATATTACTGTTATGGTATCCCCTGTTTTTAAAATATTGTTTGTTGTGGGGATCCCTGGACCTTAAACGCTGCCAAGGGGTCATGTGATGAAAGCTTGGTTCCCAACAGACGGTGCTACTGGGGAGTAGTAGAAACTTTGAAAGGGGGGCCGAGTTGGAAGAAGTAGGTCACTGGGGACAGCTCTTAAAGGGTGTGCTGAGACTCTACACTCCTCTGTCTCCTCTTCTTTTTTCTCCCTGTCTCTCTCCCTTCTCCCTCCCTGCCAGCTGTCATCACATGAGCAGTTTTGCTACACCATGAACTCTCTACCATATCATTTATCTTGCCATAGAGCTGACATGATGGGCCAAGTCATTACAGATTGAAATTATGAAGCAAAAGAAATATTTTCTCTTTTTAAATTCTTTGTTTCAGATATTTTGCTACAGGAATGAAAAGCTAATACATCCCTTTAATCAAATTTAATCTTCTCTTGTTTCAGTTGTCAATAGCCACCCATGGTCTGAGAATATTAAGTGGAAATTCCAGACATAAGTAATCATAAGCTGCTTTGACAGATGTTTCTGGAGTTCAACGTTATCCATCTCTACTTTGCATCCAGGAGAAAAAGCTACAGGTGAGAAAATATGGGAGAGGCCGTAAGAAGAGGAAAGGGAGCCCAAAGATAGGAGAGGAAGTTCAAAGAAAGCTCCCAACTGCACTGAATGCACATTGAGGGGCTGGGGTTGGGAATGAGATTACCTCCTGAGGCCCAGAGAGCCCTGAGGAACATCCAGGACTGGAAGTCCATGAGGGGCTTTGAAGACCCGAAATGGGTTTTCTTAGGTGTAACAATGAGGGGAAGTTGAGACAAACCTTTAGTAACATGTGGGCCCCAAAATGCCACTAAGACACATCAGAAGTTCGTAATGAACAGGAAAGGACATTGGGATTGGTAAAGGTTGGCCTGGAGTTACCTGGACAAATCTGGTCAGACCACCTACAAATGTAGGGATGGCAGGCCTGGCAGATGAGAGGCAAGTGGCAGGCAAGACTCATCTGAGCGCTTATGCCAGCTCCTAATTTATCTCCTGTTTCCACACTTGCCCCATGCCAATCTTGGCCACATTGTGTTCTTCAAATGCATGTTTAAAATTATCTCTTTAATGTTATATTTACTTATTGACTGCTCCCTTTCTGTCTTTCATTTAAATGCTACAAAGGAAGGAACAGTATCTATCTTGTTCAATTTGGTATCTCTAGCACTTAGAGTAGTACCCAGCACATAGTAGGACCTCAATAAATATTTGTGGAAGGAATGGATGCATGAGAGAACAAATGAAACTCTGGATTAGAAGAGTCTTTTTCATTGAAAAATACAGTGAATGTTTAAGTTTTTAAAATTTATTACAACAAAAGACATATTGCCATCACATCCCCTGAAACCACTTCCTCTTGCTTCAAACACACAAATCCCATAATTCTTGGCACTTTCTGAAGCAGTTCTGAAAGTCCTCTTTCATGAGTGTCTTTTTTTTCCCATGAGTGTCTTTAGTTTAAATGAAATCAATGTCCTGAATGTATTGAAAATGTTTACCTTGAATGGTCATTTTAGCTTTGGGAAAGAGCAAAAAGTCACATAGTACCATCCAATGAGGACATGGCTTAATGTTTCTACCAGCCCGCCTTCCCTTTGGAGAGCACTCAGCAGCTGCATTCAGGGTAGATTTTGTAAAGACATTCACGAAAGAAGACTTGCAGAACTCCTTCAGAAAGTGACAAGAATGATGGACTAAGTGTGTTTAAAGTCACGAAGAATGTTTGGAGGAGGATTACCAGCAAAGTGTCTCTTATTGTAATGAATTATTTTATTTAAATACCACATATTTTGATTATCTCTTGTACTTCCACAGTGGAAGAAGTGAACTGGAGGGAGGCAGAGCAAAAGTGGGAGGACCTGCTCTTAGAAGCTCACCAGGTTACATTTAACAGAAATTGATGGTCCTCTTAAATAAGTAGGTACAAAGAGAAGAGTGGCTGGGTGAGGATCATGACAAGGGCAGACATAATGGTAGTGGGCAGACAGGATTACACAGGTATCTCCTCCAACAGACTTACCCTGCGTGGCCCTAGGGAGCAAGATGAGGATCAGAGGCTAGAAGTTGAAGGCATGTTTGAGGCCAATGTAAAGGAGATGCTCTTATGTTTTGCCACTGGTAGGTACTGAACAAGGTGACCTCATGAGATTGAGAGTTCCTTGTCACTGAGGCTATCCAAGCAGGGGGCTTAGTATAGCGCCTGGTGCAGAGTTGAGCACGGATTGAATGCCCTTGTTCTCTTGGGTGAAGGTAGTTTTGGGAGTTTCACTGACCACCACTAGGAGGAGCACCGGTCTAGTCTCTGCTCAGGGTCCTGGTGATAAACCACTGTGATCCAGGAAAGAAAAAAAACAAAAAAAAAACAAAAAAAACAGTAATAATAAAGAGTAAAAGAAAGAGAGAGTTGTGATAGTGCTGGGAAGAAATGCAGATGGGATCCCCTGCGGAGCCAAAGCGTTTGCAGAACCAGCTGGCAGTTGACTTCGTGATGAATGATGAAGGCATCTCTGGGAACAGCCCACAGCCTGGCAGAAGGAGAGCAGTCTCTGGAGATGGTGATTTCTTCCCCTGTGCAACCCTTGCCTGAGGCATTCTGTACACCTGTGTGAGCCAGGCTGTTCACAGAGACATGTAAGGAAAACAGAATCTTGTCACTTCAGTCTATTGGTTTGATTTGAAATATATATTTCCTACCAAATGGTTTTTTTTTTTTTTTTTTTTTTGCAAGATTGTTGTTTGCAAGATTATGGCAGAATAAAGTACATGGCTGTCTGGTAGATGATGCCAAATGGTGGAATTGGAAGCCATTGTCAGCAGAGTGAGTCCTTTGGTCTTTTTCCTCACTCAGCCCTGAGCCCATCCCAAGTTTTGCTTCTGTTTTACTGGGGCTGAAACTCTGCAAAATGAAACTTTCCTTTGCCAGCTGATTTCTGTCAGTCCAGCCAATCAGGCCAGTGGGAAGGCAAGTAGAAGAATGGGGCTGGGGACTTTCTGTTTCCTATTTGTATATTGTTTCTGTCATTGTTGCTCCAACAGTGGCATTTTGTGCAGTCCAGGGCACAGTGGCAGTTTGTTCCATCCAGCTGTGGGCTTCTGGCTAAGCTCTTCTTGCCTTTTTAGTGGTGTCACCCCCAGCTCGGAGATCTGTGTTACCTCTGTGGAGCCTTCCCCCCTAGCTTCTAGCTTTGGATAAACCCAGTCCCCTCCCATAGCTTCCCTTCCATTAGAGCCACTAGCTGCTTCTCTGCCTTGATTGTGTTTTACGCTTCAGTGTCCCTTATTGCCTCTCTTTTTTCTTCCAGCTTTCTATCATATATGTAACAAATTTCCTGTGTTAAATTCCATCTGTTGGCATACTGGACATAGCTAGAGGTTTTATAGGATCAGTTGACTCCAGGGTTACAGGTCTGGATGTCAAGAGGAGGTCAAAGCATGTAGATAATTGCAGGAAGAGGGAAGGCAGGAGGAGAAGGTAGAAGGTGCATGTAGATAAATTCAGGGTTATGGTTTAGATCTAAAATGTCCCCCAAAGGTCTCATGGGGCTTTTGAAAGTTGATTGGATCATGGAAGCACTATACTCATCAGTGTAGATTAATCTGCTATTTAGTTCAGAACTAAATGTGCTGGAGGAGGTTACTGAGGACATGACCTAGAAAGATGTATTCTTACCCTCATCTCCTCCCTTCACTCTCTGCCTCCTGGCTACCATGAATCGAGCAGCTTTCCTCTACATGCCCTTCTGCCATGTCAGTTCTGCCTTGAAGCCGGTTGACCATAGACTGAACCCTCTGCAACTGTGAGCCAAAAGTAAACCTCTCCTCCTTTAAATTATGGTTGTCACTTTTATATTCAATAATGGGAAAGGAGGTTAATACAGCAAATGGGTACCAGGGTCTGTGCTGTGACTGTACTTGATCATACAGTGTAGAGGCTTTGGAACTGGTTTTCAGGAGAGTTTGGAAAAGTTTGGAGAAAAAATGGAGATTTACCCTTGCAAATACTCCCTCCCATTCTTCCTTTTTGACTTCCTTTCCTCTTCTTCTCCTCCTCCTTTATCTTCTTCTCCCACTTCTTATTTTTCTTTTTTTCTCTCCTTCTTCTCTTCCTCCTCTTCCTTTTTTCTCCTTGTTCTTTTTCTTCCTCTTCTCTCCTCCTCCAACAGACTTCTTTGTTTAGAGCAATTTCAGATCCATTGTGTGAAACTCACAGGAAGGCATGGAGGTTTCCCATATGTCCCCTGTCTTTGCACGTGCACTATCTCCCTCATTGTCAAATCTTTCACCAGAATGATGCATTTGTTATACTCAGTGAACCTGCACTCACATATTATTACACAAAGGCAATAATTTTTACAGTAAGATCCACTCTTGGTGTTGTAAATTCTATGATTTTGATGAATGTATAACAATATCCATCATTATTGTATCATGCAGAGAAATTTCACTCCCCTAAAAATCTTCCATGCCTTGCTTATTTCTCCCTCCTTTGGCCTAATCTCTGGCGATTACTGCTCTTTTCAATGTCTCCATAGTTAAGGTTTTTTGGACTATCATACAGCAAGATTCCCACAGTTTGTAAACTTTTTCAGTTTGGCTTACTTCACTTAGCAATAAGCATCCATGTGTCCTCCATGTATTTTTGTGGCTTAAAAGCTCATTTCTTTTAAATGCTGAACAATATTCTATTTCCTGAATAGGTCACATTTATTTTTCTATTCATCTGCAGAAAGACATCTTGGTTGCTTTCAAGTTTTGGCAACTATGAATAAAGCAGCTGTAAATATCCATGTGCACATTTTAGTGTTGTGGTCATATATTTTCAGTTCCTTTGAGGAAATACCAAGTAGGCTAATTTTTGGATCATATGGAAAGAGTATGTTTAGTTTAATAAGAAACTGCCAAACTGTTCCAATTTTGCACTTCCACCAGTCCAGCAAACAGCACGAATTCCTGTTGTTCTATATCCTCCTGTGGTGGTGTCACTGTTCTGGATTTTGGCCCTTCTAGAAAGGATGTAGTGGCATTTAGTAGGTATGCAGTGTTAATTTGCTGTGCCCTGAAAACGTGTGATGTGGAACACATTTTCATATGCTTATTTGCAATAATTGTTTCTTCATTGGCAAGGTATCTGTTAAGGTCCTTGGCTCATTTTCTAAAAGAATTATATTCTTACTGTTGAGTTTTAAAAATTCTTTGTATATCTTACATAATTTCCTCATGGGATATGTCTCTGATAAATATTTTGCTCTCGTCCATGGCTTGCTTTTCTATTCTCTTGATCTACTTGGTGATATTTTCTTCATTTCGCTATACCACTATAGCAAAGTAAAATATTGTGAGAGTTTAGCATTATCTGTAGGAGAATGGAAGCTTTGAGAAAGGGAGAGAAAGAAAGCTATTAGTGGTCATAGGACTCTGTAGTGAAGTCAGAGTGGGTTGTACACAGAGGTCAGTGCAAAAGCTCTGGACTCTATAAGGTGCCAGTAGTTAAATCTGAATGTAGAGATCTGAATGTTGGAGAGGAGGGATCTAAGAACAATTTTACTCTGAAATTTTGCTTTGGTGTTGCATTATTTCCTTCGGAATATGAGACTTAAAAGGATAATAGATTTTTTTAAAAAAAAAGACGAGAAATAATTCCTTCTGCATTTTTTCTATGATATACATTTGGACTAACACATGAATGGCACTGGGATGACTTGGCCATTCTTGCCTTGATGCTCGGTACTTCTCGACACAGACCATCAGGTCAAGAAGAGCTTGGAGTAAAGTAATTCAAGCCCTGAAGGAGAACAATCTCCAGCCCAGATTGATGTATCCTGCAAAACTCTCTCTAGAAATTAATGGAGAAACAAGATGCTTCTATGACAAAGAGGAACTAGGAGAATTTGTGACCACCAGTCCAACCCTACAAAAAATACTGAAGGACATTCTAGGGAGAGAGAACAAGAATACGAGCATTTCAGGAACAGTGGCAGAGAGGCCTCAGTGAACGAGGCAGACAGTGAAGTGGAAGAGAAAAATAGACCATCAATGGCAGAAAAATAGAATAGCAGAAATGAGGCAGAGAA
>PVJX010039430.1:0-15789 GCA_004027295.1 Dolichotis patagonum
TAACCTCACTGTATTTTAATTCTATATATAAATTCTACATAGGGCTTAAGCACTGGCATGTGAGACTTTCAAGTACAAAAACTTTGTCAGGTTTTGTCATTATTTCATTCTCAGTTTCCTGAAAAACTGAATAGTGCCTGCCACGTGGAAAGTACTTAATAAAAACTTACAACATGAATTCATTGACATGACATTTGACTTTAATACTGACCTTGTCAATGTAGTCTTACTTTTTTTATTAAAGAGATTAATTAGACAAATTCAAAGATTTAAGTGACAAGTTTTTGATGAGAGTTAGTGACATATAGACAAATTTAAAAGATATAGTACTAGGAGAAGCAACTTTTAAATTCTGTCCACTTCAGTCTGCTCAGGGATTTAGAGTGCTGTATAATTAAACAAAAAAAGTGAAAAGGTATTTATTTATGTCTGTGGCTTTACTGTTTCAGCAAAAAAAGAGTATTAATTATTTTATAATGAAAATAGAATTAAGAAGTGGAAAGGCAGGTTTTAAATTTACAGTGTCCTTTCCCTAGCTCATTTTGATTCTCCATCAAAATTTAAGTACTTATAAAAAAGTGCTCGTACACTTTCATAAATGCAAACATCTAAAATTAGCTGTCAGAATTTTTAACCTCTTTTTATTTGTCATCGGGACCTTCTCCCCTACTCATCAGATAATCCAAGACCAAGAAGTTTTCAGCCAAGAAGAGTGAAATAAAACAAAAGTTTTGCACAATCTTCCAGCAAACTTACACATTAAAAGATCTAAAAAAAGATGCATATACTTTTCATTTAGGGTAAAGACTGGAAGACCAAGAAACTTGCTACACAGCAAATGTAAATCATCAAATAAAAAGTCATGACTGCACACTAGTGAAAACAATGTCATAGTTTTGCAGAAATAGCATAGATAGAAAGGCAACTATTGTTTTTAATAGGTAGAAACTGGGTTGGGGTACTTGGTGAATTATTTATAAAAGTAAAGTTCTAGCTGGCTTTTAAAAAATGGGTAAAATATATAACTTAAATACTTGGATACAGGAAATAATATTTGAAGAATACATTGAAATTCAGATCTAAATATATTAAATTTCTTCTGAGGAATATTTCAAGCAGTTTTGACATTTACTACATGTGGTAGCCAGAGGTTGTGCAGAGAACAATTAGAATAAGACATGGAGCTTATAATGTTATTTTTATGATGGTCACCCGTAGTTAACACAAGAAAATGCAGGAAATCTATCCACAACACCAAAGACATAGAATACTCAATCAAGGTCCTGAATCCCACAGCAATGTCCCACACGAGCTGAGATGAAGACCCAGAGCTCATGACAGTGCCTCCCACAAGTCCAACTGGAGGTCTAGAGCCCACGAGAAGGACTCAGGCCAGTCTCTTTTATGGATCAGTGCTGGAAGGCCCAAGGTCAGCGGTGGAAGCTAGAAAGTCTATGCCAGCAGGATGAAGGAGCTGTGCTGGTAGGTTGAGGTTTCTATGCTGGAGTGAGAAGTCACACTCACAACAAAGACCCGGGCAGTCTTGAAAAGCACCACAGCCATCCTCAGTGACATGGAGGCCCCGAGCTTCTCTGAAGACAAGCACAATCGAGTACATGGCAGGAAGCCAGCATGACGAGTTCATCCTGGAGACCAAGTGGCACACGTCTTCCCCTCTGGAGCCAGGAAGCAATGTTCGACGTGAGGACCAGAGCTTCTCCAGGAGAACCAATGGCTCAAACAGCAACAGGTAGGAGACCTCACAATGCCTCTACGCATCTATACATCTCCCTTCTCCTCCAAGTCTCCATTTATGCTGGCAACTTTCCTCAGGTGACACATCTACACTCAGCACCATGGTGATGCAATCCAGCTGGCATTACTTTGACCACCAGTTTTTAATCCATATCACTACATTCAACAAATGGGTGAAACAAATTTCACATTGAAATAAGAAAATGATATAAAATTCAGATAATAATTGTGGAAACTAGCTGTTGCATAACAGGTGATATTTGAAAAATAGATTATACACTGAATAGAAATTTGTTTGGCACACAGTGTGCCCAGGAAAGAATGCCTATTTCATTAAGACAATATTGATGAAGAAACAGCAAAAGATGTTAATGCAGCAGATAAAAGACAAAAAAAGAGAGCTATGTGTTATATCATAGCACAATGATATATGTGCACCCATGTTTATAACAGCACAATTTGTAATAGCCAGATCTTGGAACCAACCTAAGTGCCCATCAACTGAGGAATGGATAAAAAAGTTGTGGTATTTCTATACAATGGAGTACTACTCAGCTATAAAGAATGAGCACATTGAGATATTTATAAATAAATGGATGCAACTTGAGACCATACTGATAAGTGAAATAAATCAAACTCACATGTGTAAATGCCGTATAGTCTTCCTAGGGTAAGAACTGGTAACAGTACATAAGATTTTATGGTAATCATGATTTCCCATTATATTGCTTTGGAGCCTTTTAATGTTTGTTCATTCATTGGTTAGAATGGTTTTATTCTGTTTTGTTTGATTTTTTTATGTGTGATGGTATGAATAGCTACTTTGAAGAAAACAAGACATTATGGCAGCCATTGCTGATTTAATATCATCTTGCTTTGAAGTCCTACCATGCTTTTGTTCTTCTGTGTCAATTAGTTCTACTATGATGTGTCTTATTGGATTTTAATATGTGTTGACTGTATAAACAAGTTTTTTAAGGAAAATGAGATATTATAGTACCCATTGTTCAGTATTGGTTATTTGGTTTTGAATTTCCTGTAATAATTTCTTTTTTTTATTTTAAAGAGAATAAGAGAGGGCAGAAAAAAGCAGATCAGAACAGAACAACATAAGCAACACAACACTTTACAATAAGACAACTGGACATTAACAGTAGCTATCAAAATATCTCTTTCTCTGCTATTGTTGAGCATAGTTTCAAATACAATAATATCAAACATAACACAATAGTATAAAACCATTCAAGAGAATGAAAGAATAACAGGAGAATGTCCTGTAATACTTTCATTCTCTTGAATGGTTTTATACTATTGTGTTATATTTGATACTATTGTGTGTGAAGGTATGCTCAACTATTTCAAAGAAAAGAGATATTACAGTAGCTACTGTTGATATCTGGTTGTCTTATCATGAAGTGCTATGTCACTTGCATTGTTTTGTTCTGATTTGCTTTGTTTTGTTCTCTTTTGTTTTATTCTCTTTAAAATAAAATAAGAGAGAGAGAGAGAGAGACAGACAGAGAGAGACAGAGACAGAGAGAGAGAGAGAGAGCTATGTGTAATTCCGAGTATTGACAAGGCATGGCTATCTAGCTAAGCAAATGGAGCAGATAAACTCATTATAGTAAACAATGTTTATGATTTGCAAAATTTGTGAATTTTAGTGACATTTTGTTTCTAATAATTCTTAAAGTGATAAAATGTTCTATTACGAGAAGTGAGAAACATGCTCAAAATAAAAGAATGCCTAATAAGAGGTGAGAGATTGTGATAGTTATTAATTGTGTCTGATTGATTGGCTTGGGAACTACCTAAGAGATTAGTCAAGTGAATTTGTGGGTGTTTCAGAACGCGTCACGAGTCATGAGCTTGGGTGCTATTTGCAATCCCTGGCTCCTTACCCTCTGGCACGGTTCCCTTGCTCTGCTTTCTAGATGCAGTAAACTAAGCATCTTTGCTAAATCATTCCTTTCTGTATTGAAGTTTCTGCCTCAGAGCCAGATGATCATTGACTGAATCTCCTGGTACAATGAAGCAAATTAAACCTCTCCTTTGTTAAATTGAGGGTGTTGGGTTTTGTGTCTCAATGGCAGGATGGCTGACCTAATACCAAAAATTCTTTCCATGAAAGGGTGCCATTGTTGTGACTATACATGTAAATATAACTCAGAAACTTTTGGAATTAGTTTGCAGGAGAAGTCTGGAAACATCTGGAGATGTGAGTTGGAGAACTCTAGCATACCACAAGAAGTATACTTACGCTTTGCCTATGTTTTAAGACTTTGCTGCAGACTCAGATAAGCAGCAGTAGACTAATGTATCTAATGAAGTGAATTCCAAGGAAGACCAACACTGAGGCTGTGAGGTGGGTACTGATGAATACCTTTAGCCAGATTTACAGAGAGAATCAGAGAAAAAAAGCAGAGTAGAAAAATGAATAATTTAAACCCCAAAAGAACCAACTATAGAGTTCAAGCCAAGTGAAGTGTGGTTGCTTACGAAATTCACACCATGAAGAAGAAACGAGTTACTCTCTACAAGACAAAGAGAAAATACCTTGAGAATGTCTCACAAATCAGCAAAACTCCATCCATCACAGGGTTAAGGGTGCAAATGTGTCAACTGTTCAGCCCAGAAGAGAATCCCTGGGAGCTTTTCTTGAAAACAGCCTGTTAGGGAATTGGTTCTTTCAGATTCATTTCACTGTGCTTAGCAATTCAGGCACTCAGGAGCCACTGTAGCCACGATGCTAAGAGGCCTGGCTACTGCTCCTTCTGGCAGTAGACCTTGGCATCATCCTTATGGTGGTAGATTTTCCAGCATGCAAAATGCAAGTGTTGTGGAATCAAAGAGGTGTCTATCCAAATTTCAAAGGGAGGCCTTGGAAGGAAATCAAGAAGACCTGAAAGATTACTATGAAGGCTTTAGAAATGGTTCATTGGAGGCCCCAATAAGTCACACACATGAAGAATCTGGAAAGTCTGCTAAGGAAAGCTTCAGACAGTGAGCAGAGCCAGCCCAAAGGACAGACCAGAAATGTCACAGTTGTGGAGCTGCACAAACTATCTGGTACTAATGTATCATCAATATATGCACCATACCCTCAGCATGGAGCTACAGAACTTAATGTCTGGTATCACTGATCATTTGGGGCCCTATTTTTGTACCCTTCTATTCTTCTGGAATGGGAATGTGTATGTTGTGTCCTTAGACCTAGGGGCTATAAAACATGTCATTGATTTCTATACAGGTTCACAGCTAACAGTTTCCTTGAATTCCAGACTAGATTTGCACTCAGACTTCTGAAATATCCAGGGATTTTTGAGACTTTGTGGAAAAGATTATTGAGGTTTTGCTTGTTTGCAAGGTAGTTTTACAGTTTTAGGTGGCATTATAAACTTACTATTGTCTTTATTTGGTGGATTTCATGGATTCTTGGACTTCATGGATTCATGGACTTCATGGATTAAGTGGATTTCATGAAAAAGCATTTGAGCATCAAATTGACAAAGGGTAGCATGTGATGGCTATGATTGTGTCAACTTGATTGACTTAGGAGGTGTCCAGTGATTTAGTAAAGTATACTTCTGAATATGTCTGAATTGGTCAAAGAGTCATGACCCTTAGATAGTATATATGGTCCATGGCCCCTTCCTCTTTGGCACTGTTCCTTTGAATTTCTTACAGACCTTAATGAACTATAACATCTTTGCTAAACCATGCCTTTCTATAAATAAGTTTCTGCCATTAAACCACATAACCATTGACTGAATCCCCAGAAACCATGAGGAGAATAAAACCTGTCCACCTGTCATTATTGAGTGTTAGGTATGATTTCTCAGTGTTAACAAAGCTAATAGCCATTTTAACACTTGTTATGATGAATAAACAAATACAACAACAGTTTTGTGCCAATATTTAAATATTCTCTCACAATTTTAAAGAACTTCAGCATAAGATTTTGATTATATTTTAACAAAGTGTGACTAAATGATTTATCCAAGGTTATACCTAAGTTTGAAATTAAAATTAGCATGAATTATTGTTCCCTGAAATTGTCAGCATAGTTCATTTTTCCTTTTTGTCCAAAGAATTTGCTTTTCTTGGATTTCCAGTGAAAATCCTGTTTAAAAGTTAATTATACTAATATGAAACATGAAATGCTGAAATTATAGATGACATAAAAGGATACAGAATTATGCCAGAATCACAGCATTTAAAAAAATAGTTAAAAGAGTGCATAGAACTCATAAAAGATAATGGTTATTTAAAAATGGTCTTGCACGGCTTTGGCTAAAAGTTTACCTAAGAAAGTAAAATTTGTGGCTCTCCTTTCTTTGAAGCACTAAAATACAGGTTTGAATATGTGAAGAGTGCTCAGTGTGGAAAAGAAAGACAACATAGAAGTGTACTTGGAAATCAAGGATACTTGAAGCATTTGTTTTATAAGATTAGCAGTGCTTCTGCTGTCCTCATGGAAAGAGTATGTTTCTCATCAACTACTTATTACAAAGCAAAAAAAAAAATGCTTTAGGAAAATATAAAACAAGTCTGTGCCTGGAAACAAGTTTGTTGAAATCCAGCCAAGATTTGTAGAAAAAGCTCACAATTCAACTCTCAAAGCATGAGAAAGAGGCACAAAAGTATTTGTCACCAAATTTTGCCGGAATTTATTAACCATAATTACTTTGAAAATGTCTGGCTGATGCACAGGTTATTTTAAGGTTGAGCCTTTTCCAGTGGCAAGATAGGAGGTCCCTGCAGGATTTTGAGCCCAAAGTAAAATTGACATTTTAAAGCATTTCCTCTTTATGCTATATTGGAAATACTGGTCAACCAAAAATCAAGGAAGATGAGCACTGGAGCACATGCCAGGAATCCCACAGTGCTTGGGGAGGACGAGTCAGGGAGACTGCAATTTCAAGGCAGCCCTGGTCAAGTTAGTAAATTTACAGGATACTGTTTTACTCTTTTGAAATTTTAAAAAAATATGAAAGACTTGTGGTGTGGTTCAGTATGAAGCTGCTGTGATGAATTCACTTATCTTCTACACAGCATAGTCTTTTGGAAGCTGTTGTGATAATCTAAGTAAGAAGGGTGGTTTGGGAAATGGAGTGTGTAAAATTTAAAGTGTTGATTACTCTGTAAAACAAAACTTCTCGATGGAGGAGACACTGTGGTAGCAGAAGTAAGTCACAAAAGTAGGGGTAGGAACGGTAAAGGCAAAAAAGATGTTGGGGGAGAAATTATAGACAACATTAAGGTTTTGGATTTAAAACACTGGACATCTTCACCTCACTGGAGGTCTCCAGCTAACTTCAACACATGTGCTTAAAACTTACCAAAATTCAGAAGTAGCAGGCTTAACGAAATCAGGTCATTATCAGTAGTGTCAGTAGCATGCTATAGCCGAGATATTTTGAAACCCAAGTACTTATGTCTAATATGCAGATAGATGTATTTGGGGGTGAAGAATGAGTCCTAACCTGAAGATATAAACCACTGGACTTCTTTTCAAGGAGTTTGCCTAGGTTAGAAAGGAGCCATATTGATGTCTTTACTTGACATGACATAGAGTTGACATAGAGCCATGCTACACTCTACTCTCATACAAAAAACTCTCAACATTTATTTTTATTTTTAAAGGGAATAAAACAAAACAATAAATCTGATCCAAATGAAACAATGGGACCAACATTGGATTTCAAAAACAAGACAGAATGAAATCCCCCATAGTTGCTATGTTGCATATTGTTATCATCTAAATAGGTGCTCAGATTACTGACTTTAAGTCTGCAAAGTCAATAAAACAACACCAGCATTAAGTGTTATTTTTTACGTCAGTAGCTATCATCTAGCCTGGTTCGTCCAAACCAATTGCGTAGGAGTTTGGACAGGGGAAAGTGGACAGGGAGAGCTCCTTTTGTCTCCCAGCGCATGTGACATCTGGCTCTTTGGAAGGGGTTGGTTTCTTGGTTCTTCTCCTGGCCTCCATGGTTGCTGCTCACTCACCAAGGGAGTTGGCACCTTGTTTCCCTTCCTGGGCCACATGGCTGCTGCTGGTTCACTAAACGGGGTTGGCTTCTTGGTTCTCAGTCAATTTCTACTAGCTGTTTAACCATCTTTTACTTCCATCTGTATTTTCTTCTCGGTTCCATCTACCCAAGTTTGAAGATTTTTCTTTCTTTTCTCAAGCATCTGTACAAATGTCCATTTACCTTTGTCTCAACTCATGACACCTCAAAATAAGATATACTTGAGAAGTTTGAGACTGGTCAGAGTATTGAAGGTATCATGTGGCATCCTTGTCAAAGACCTGAAAATTCTCAAACTAACACATAAATAATGATAAATTAAGATCAATTTATTGATATTAGACAAGCACTCAATTTTCATCTCTGTAGAATTTTACTGTCAGAATGTAGCATTTACCTTGAATTAAATGTATTAGTAGACCTTATGGCTACCACCTGACATACACTCTTTAATTCTTAGAACAAGCCTATGTATTAGATGATGGTTTTGTACATATTTTACAGATGAAGACATTTAGAGATGGAGGAATATGTTCCCTAAGGTCAACCAGGTAGTAAGTGGTGTAGCCATGACCTGAACCCAAGCAAATCATTACTCCAGATCAGAGTCATTAAAAATGGATTAATATATTTATTTTGAAATTCTTTAATGTGATGCTTCTAATTTGTTCTTTTGCTAAGCAATGGGTTGAGCACACTATTACATGATAGGTTTTCCTATATTTTGCTATCCTTTCAAGTTGCCACCATTTAAATTTGTAACTTGTTATTTTCCAAATGTTCTTTTTTATCCTAATCATTTGTCTCAAAGACTTTTTACTTTGTCTTTTTCTCACAGATATTTCTACATTTATTTTCTTGAAATTTCAATTATTTTGAAAGACATACACTATTTTCCCAAACATCAAGTTAAACTTGCTTTTTTGCATTCTTCAACCTTATTGATAGTATTAAGAAAATCACTAAGAATAAATGGCTTTAGGCTTCATAAATGTCTAAGTCCAAATCATAGATACGTTATTCCTAGACCTGGAGGAAAAATTCCAGTGTCTAAGAGCCCAAATAAGTCTACTTTTAACACTTTAATAGTAATTTGTTTATTAATACTACCCTTCTGTGGTTACTAAGATCACTCAATAAAAGCCAGTGAATAAAAAGAATTACTATTTTTCTTGAAACTCTTCTAGTTTCTTGATGTTCATTTGTAAAGTTTTTCACTGAAAAATCTACCACTATTCCTGATTTTTCTCTTGATACCATATACATGAATCGTGGCAAAGGCCCCATGTTTGGTTTACTTTTCTCCTTTGTGTAAAAATTCTACCCTCTGTGATATCATGCATTTCTAAATCACCAACTATTGCCTTTATGCAGAGGGCTTCCAAATCAATTCCTGCTATATGTGTCCTCTCTGAAGGGTCAAGTCCAGATTCTCAGTTGCCCCCATAACAATTTATTTGTTTTCTCTGCTAGTAAACAATAATTTCAAGGTAAAAACAAAGAAGTGAAAAGGCAACTAAACTTTCAAACTAATTCTTAGAGCTGGTTTTCACATTTAATGCTGCTTTTCTCTTTCCCTCTAAGCTTTGAAATTTTGATGCCATCTTTCGTCTGCCGTTTCCACCGCTGATTTAAACTGTTCATAGACATGAAGGGTAAAGCTGCAGTAAGGCCAAAGTAATTAGGAGCCCACTGATCACGGTCCGTGAATAAATATATTTCCAGACATGGGTTAAATGTGGGGGCCTCAAACATGTTTGCTGGAAGAACGACAGTCTCTTTAACAAATGTTGCTGGAAAAATTGGCTATCCATATGCAGAGACTAAAACTAGACCCATGCCTATCACCATGTACTAAACTAAAATCTAAATGGATCAAAGATATAAATACTAATACAGAAACACTAAATCTGTTGGAAGACAAAGTAGATAAAAATCTCAAAGATATAGGAGTAGGTAGAGAATTCATGAACAAGAATCAAACCGCATGGGAAATACTTCCAAGAATCAATAACTGGGACCATATCCTATTAAAGAGTTTCTGCATGTCGAAAGAGATTCCCAGCAGTGTGAAAAGAAAACCCCCAAACTGGGAAAAAATCTTAATGGACTGTTGCTCAAAGAACTTCTGTCTAGAACTTACAAAGAATTTAAAAAATCAGACCTCGAAATTCAAAGACCCAATCCAAAAATGAGCATCTGAAATGAATACACAGTTCTCAGATGAAGAAATACAAATGGCAAATAAATACATGAAAAAAATGTTCTTCATCATTAGTCATGAGAGAAATGCAAATTAAAACCACACTGAGATTCCATCTCACCTCAGAAAGAATTTCCAGGATAGAAAAAGCTACCAACAAAACGTGCTAGAGAGGCTGTGGGGAAAAAGGAACTCTTCTGCACTGTTGGTGGGAGTGTAGACTGGTGCAACCACTGTGGAGGTCAGTCTGCAGATTCCTCCAAAAGCTGGGTTTGGAAGTCCCATTTGACCCAGATATTCCACTTCTTGGCATATTCCCAGAAGATCTGAAAACATCATACCACAGGGATGTATATACACCCATGTTTATAGCAGTGCAATATGTAATATCCAAATCTTGGAAACAACGTAAGTGCCCATCAACTGAGGAATGGATAAAAAAGTTGTGGCATTTTTATACAATGGAGTACTACTCAGCTATAAAGAATGATCAAATTGAGATATTTATAAATAAATGGGCACAACTTGAGGAGATCATACTCATAAGCAAAATAAACCAAACTCACATGTGTAAATACCATATAGTCTCTCTAGTTTGAGAGTTGGCAAGAGTATATAAGATGTTATGGTAATCATGATTTCCCATTTCATTGCTTTGAAGCCTTTCAATGTTTTCATTCATCAGTTGAAATGGTTTTATTCTGTTATGTTTGACTTTATTACATGTGATGGTATGAACAGCTATTTTAAAGAAAATAAACATTATGGCAGTCATTGCTGATTTAATATTGTCTTGCTTAGAAGTCCTACTCTGCTATTATGATCAGTTCTATCATGTTGTGTCTTATTGGGATTTTAATATATGTGATAGTATAAACAAATTTTTTATTGAAAATGAGATATTATAGTAGTCATTGATCATTCTCTGTTATTCAGTTCAAAATGCCCTATAATTCTTTCATTCTTTTGAATGGTTTTATACTATTTTGGAATGTTTGATATCATTGTATTTGAAGCTATGCTCAATTATAGCAGAGAAAGAGATATTTTGACAGCTACTGTTAACATGCTGTTGTCTTATTGTAAAATGCTGTGTTGCTTATGTTGTTCTGGTCTGATCTGCATTTTCTGCCATCTTTGTTTTATTCTCTTTAAAGTAAAAAAAGTGGGGGCCTCAGGATAAAAACATTTTTCCAAACTCCTAAACCAAGTTATTTCTTTTGTATAAATCTGAATCTGTTTCTTTTCTGAATAATATTTTCCCATATTGTTTTTTAAGTCTGTTCATACCCATCCCCCTAATGCTACCCTCTTTATTTGTAATCGCCAGTCTTCAGTGAGGGTAATTTTTGAATAGGTGAGAGTAACAAAATATTACTAAAATGCATTCCTAAGTTTGCACCAACTTTTCCACTGTTTCTGTATTTCTTAATCATTAATGTTATTTTCACTGAAGCATGAGTACCAGAAATTATAATAGGTATATTCCATACTCATGATCCATAAATATATATAAAACATCACAGCAAACTGTACTTTTTGTTTAGATCCTTTTTACAGAAATGTAACATAACTCATGATTGCCTAGTAAAATGTGGAAATGGAATATAATGGTTATTGTGACTCAAGAGTTCTTCCAAACACAAGAACTGTCTTTCTTCCCACTGCTCATAATATAATCAGATTTCTTTTATTCATTTGTGTGCGTGACAGTCCTTCTTAAGTAACACCCTTGCCTTTCATGTAAACTCCTGATTCTACCAGATTGAGAATCATCAAAGCCATTAACAGCAGTCTCTTTCGGATTTTACACTCCTTTTGGTCACAGTCTGTTCACTCATGAAAGCATGGAAACTAGTTCCTTGCCCATGTGTACTTGCACATAAACTACTTAACTATTTCAGCGTGTACTTTAGACTTCAATTGATCCAGAAACTCAGCTTATAGTACTGAAAGTAATTGAGAGAATATTTTAAGAAGAGAAGAAAAACTAAAACAAAACAAAATCACAATGTTATGATTTACCCCAAGTAAACAAGGGTAAAGACACATCAGTGTAGTATAGCTATCCATATTATTTTTGTACCTCTGGATACTAAGCATTTTGAGCTATAGATGGCAACATGAAGAGGATTATAGTTTTTATTCCTGTTAAGCTTGCAGTACAGTGTAAATAAAAGACACACACACAACAACAATAGATCAACCAATACAAGGTTAAACGGTGAAATTATGTGCAGAGTAAGGAAAGCTGTGAGTTCCCTTGGCTGTATACTGCTCCTCAGAGCTATTTACTTTCCAAAGCAGGTGAGAGTTCCTCTTAAGCCTGTACAATTTCTTAGCCTAGACATTACATTATATTCCTCTCATGTGTTATAATTTATTATGAACTAAGACCTATCCTTTAGGAGACTCTGACAGCTGCATAAACAACTAGACTCTGTTTCATATTTATGGATGCAAGCTTGAAAGTTTAGGTGTAACAGTTTGAGAACTGGCTATTTTATCTTTTCAGTTAAGTTTAATTATATGTATCCTTACCTTTCAAAATATTATGTATTGGCTTCCTCAGGTACAAAGGTGCTTCAGAAGTCAATATATCAAATAGTTGTATATCCTCTAACTATCCTGCTCTGCATTAGTTAGTGGCTGCCACACATTGCAGTGCTACTTCAGGAGAAGAGGATGCAGTTCTTTCCCATTAGTAACAAAAGCAATTACTCAAAGAGAGGCACACTGTCTTCATTTTCCCTCTGTTCTTTTATCCAAATTACAGTCCCACTTCTGGGAGCAACAACTGGTATCAAAACTGTCAGCTGTTTTAGTGCCTAGTGATTCACTGCGTATCTGTAGTTAAACCTTTTTGATTAAACCATAATTGTGATTTATGTATTTTTTAGGAATTTTGGTTATTTTAAGGGTGAAAAAATTTGGTTGATATATTTTGAAAAAAGAACCCAGCTGTTCATCCTCTGAAATCACGTTAGAGAAATCTCTCTGTTTATTTCCAGTACTGCCCCTCTTGCTTCTTCTTTGCAGTCATATATTGCAGTTGTAGATTTGCTCCCATCATGCATGACTGTTCTCAGAACACTGCCCTGTTAAAGACATTCTATCTTTTATTGCTATCTTCAGCAAGCACACATCGCCTTGGTCCTCAGGGTGGTAGTGTTTCTTTGCTGTGTGTACTATTCCATGCAAACTCATGAAAGTGCATCTGATTACATTGGCAATTTTTATTATTATTATGTTTTTACTTCTCCTCACAATTATTCCTTCAGGAAACTGATGGTGCCTACACTAAGTCTGATGCACAAATGAGTGAATGAATGAATGAATGAATGAACGAATAACAAATGAAACTTTATGGTTTTCTTTCAGCATTACATTACTACAATTCCTTTCTACTGTCTAGCTAGTCTTACATGCCTTGCTAAGTGATGTATCACTCCTCTTATTCAATAGCTTTTCCAAAGCATCAGTCGTAATACAAAATACACGCTATGGTCAGAATGGGAGTTCTTTTCTATTTTACCTAATGAAACATACCTAGTCTTTAAAAATGACTAAAGACAGGAAAGTTTGACAGTCTCCTGTATTCCATATTTCACCATCTTTACTCTTTCTATAAATTAACATAACTTCCTTTCTTCTATATCTTGGCCTTCTTTCTTATCCAATTTTTCATTTTCAGTATTTTCATTTCCTCTTTCATTTTCTCTTCCTTTACTCACAAAGTTAACTAAACCTACTCATTATAGACGCTAAAATCTCTTTTGACACATAGAGATATTATAACCCTGCAAATTAACTCAGCTTTATTTAGTTTATGCATCCATTAAACTGTAACCTTTTCCATAATCCCTTGCGTTGGCTCACTTTACATACTTGGATACTTAGAATACTGTTTTGCATTTGGATTGGTCTCAGGTTCTTAAGTGAGACTTTTGCTAGGAATTAAGATTTGTCAGACATTTTAAATTCTTGCTGTGAAACTCTACTTCCAAATTACTTTGACCTTGAATGCCAATAAAAATTTTTGTTCAGGATATGCCTTCACTTGGAAATTTGGTGGTATTTCTTGGGACAAACCTAAAAAACTATGGGAGAAGTTTATTATCAACTTTTTTTTATCATGGTTCATAAATTATTTTGAATTCTGTCACCATATTCCAGACAGATATATTTCTATCTTTTATAATTAAAAATATTTAATTTTTATGTTTATTTTGTGCCTCAGAGGAAATTCCTAATCTTAGCAAAAATAAAAATGTAATCAATAAATCTCTTGCTTTTGTTTCAGGAAAGAAGGGCCTTGTAGAATAATGCTTACAGCACATTTGTAGTCATGTAAATTTATTAGAAATTTTTTTGCTCCTGAGCCATTTATGTTATAATTAAAATATTCACTCCATATCATCTTTTCAACTGGATTCCTTTTAATTTTCTTACCTTGCTTGACTATTTAATTTACAAGACACTTAGTAAATGTGCCTAAATCTGTTTCTTCAATACCACTATCAATGGGAATGGAATATGTACATTATTATGTTCTAAAAATTGTATTTAAGTAACACATTATTGAATAAAATGACATATTTTATTAATGAACCTCTAAGGTGATAAATATTCAATATGGTAAAAGATGTCTGGTATAATTTCCCATGAACCGTTTGCTAAGTAATAAACTTGTGGTAAAAGTAGAAGTGCCATCCAATTCTTCCTTACATAACCCTACCTACTTATTCTCTGAATAGGATACATATTCCACTTAATTTACTTTTATAATTTATCCTACTATAGAAAAACAGTGTTTTGTCAGCTGGAAGTTAGAGTGCAACATATCTAAGAAAAGTAATAGTTGCACGTGTTCACAGAAACAAGATTGGATATATTCAGAAAAATAAGATTTTTAAAAATTCCTTTCATGGTCACACATACATAAATTCTCAGAAGCAAAGAAGTACAGATATTTGACTTCATCAGAAGACTGTAATTAAGAGCCAAATAACAAGCAAATACTAAAAACATTTAGGAATACAATTAAGGAATTGGGATCCTATATTAAAAGTAATTGTAGTATTTTAGTCTGAAATTTTTTCAACTACTTTAAGCAAAGGGAATGCACACTCAGATTCTTGCTTGAGGAAAAGTCACCTGTTGGTGACCTGGGACACGGACTCCATGGAGCGCGCACTTACGTGGCTGTCACTGTGTTGAGGTTGCTGGGCTGAGGCCTCGTAATGAGAGTACAGAGAGACCAGAACGCTTAGCAAGTCTGTTTTCCCAGAGATGCGTTTGACAGCCAGCGTTCTGATTCTCAGATTCTGGGCAAGAAAAAACAGGAATAGGTGGTTTTAGAAAGAAAGAAATGTATTAGGTGTTCTGGAAAGTTCAGGTTTTCCAACTGCAATTCTGCAACTCTAAGCTAATTCTCCACTAAAACGTTAATTATACAAATACCATATGTTTACAAAATGCTTCCTGCAGCTGTTTCTTAATGTTTGGGGAATATTGTGTTTCTCTGCTGCTTCTGTGAAAGGATGTCTCTTTAACAGAAAGAGAAGCTTCTAGGCACAATGATCCCTAGAAGGATCTCCATTCTTGCTCAAAAATCCTTGGTTGTAGCATCTTATTCTAAGATTCTCTGGTATAGTGGTTAAAGACACGAACTCTGGTTGCACAATGACTGGCCTTATAATTATTCTTATATCTAGATGCGAGGGCACCTATGCTGTGTTATGTTTTCTTTACTTGAATTTAATGCCTCTATCTTTTTTCACAAAGTAATAGTCC
>PVJX010039431.1:0-15777 GCA_004027295.1 Dolichotis patagonum
TATAAAAGTTTCCAAGTATAATCCCTGACTCCCTTGATCATTTTGGTCTCTTTCCTAACAAATCAATGCAATGAAAGCAGAAAAACCTGAACTTCTGAAAAAAATCAGGGTCCCCTGACATTTATCTCACCTGTACATTTTTTATTCCTTTTTTTAGTCTTTTTATTCTCCTACTTAAATTCTTGTACTCTCACTTTGTGGCATTTTCCAATATATCTGGATTCTTTTAGGTTTATCCAATGACCAGGTTCCTAACCATGATACATAAAGTAGGACTTGAGATCGACATGCAATTGCTCTATGTCCGTCTTCAGATATGCAAGAGTATACTCAGATGTCTCACAGCAGGAGTGATTGCAAGCAGTTTCTTACAGGTCACCACCCAATGACCATACCCTCACTAACTCACTGCATATCTCTAAAGCCCTTACGTGTGACTTCATATCTGCTCCTGTTGGAAGTATGATCTTGACGATACACAATTTGAATTTTGTGTTGTTGGAGCTTCAGGATTACTGTGTTCCACATACAGAACTATCAGTCATTCTGGGGACTCCCCCCGCCTCTCTACTCATTCAGCACATTTGTCAAGGAACTGAGCTATCCATCAGAAGTATGTTAAGGTGCATAAACACAGTCTGCCTGCTCAGGAAGCCCAGGTTAGTGGTGATGATTTCTGTAGCACTGATGTGTAAAGGGTTCTACCCAAGCACAAAGCAGTGCCTTTTCCTTTAGTATTGGTGCTGTGTTTTCAGTAGCTGCCAGGTCCTGTTTGTCTAATCTTCCCCATCTTGCTACATGGCATCGCTATCTCCCCATACTCTAGAGTCAAGACCAAGCCAACTTCCTCTCTCCTCACCAGGCGCCTTCCCCACATTCTTTCTTCTCTCTTGGTGGCCACCTCCCTGCTCCCAACCAATTAATGGCTCTCTCTCAGATATTCTTCTATCACTGTCCTGGCTTACACCATCCCCACTACCTATTCACATGTGATTAGCATCCACAAATTTGTGAAATAAATGCTGGCATCCCATTTTTTTTTTTCTTTTGTAACCAGGGATTGAACTCACGACCTCATGCTTGCCAGGCAGGCGCTCAAGCGACTGAGCCACTGGCATCCCATTTAAAAGCTGGCTACTGGATGCATGTGATGGTACACACCTATAAGCCCAGCATTTTGTGAGGCTGAGACAGGAAAATCTTGTTTGAACCAAGCCTGGGAAATTTAATAGCCTAGAGGCAACCTGTTCCGAAATTTAAAAAATAAATAAAATAAAATGAAAAGGGCTGGGGATGTAGCTCAGTGCGAAGTTCAACCCACACAAAGAAAGGTGGGGCTGGCTATTTTCCATTTCGCTGAGCTCCCATTTGTTTCCTGGACTCCGGAAATGGTCTCATCATTGTTATAACCCAAAAGTGAGACGACGTCCAAAAGGGGGGTTGAAAACAGCGCTTTTTATTTGTTTTAGCTGGCACCAGCGACACAGACGCGATGGAGTTTGCAGTCTGTGCAACCAGGTTAGAGTTCAGGGGGAGTTTATAAGGAGGGAGAGTGCAGTATCAGGTTGGGAGGAGGGAACCAAGGAGCGAAGGGGCTCTTGTTGCCTTATTTGGTATTAAGGAGAATCTTACAGGGACAGCTAGCTTGGTGGGAGATTAACAGCTCTTTGTCTCTTCATTGGAATTTGTAAAGGCTGAGGCCTTAAAAGCAGGGTTTACCTAGCTCCTAGAGTTTAAAAAAAACAAACTAGGAACAAATAAACGGCGCATACTGAACAGAATGGCAACGCCTTTGTTAGAGTACAACAATCATTGACTTCATCAAGCCTTTTGTACAATCTATGGACTCTTCTCTCCTTAGAATGAATGAATCACAACCTCAGTGTCACTCTCTAGGTCTCAGACCAAAAGGTCCTCCCCGCCCTCCCCCTATGGAGAGCCTTTGCCTACAGCAGACTCCTAGCGCATCAACGCTAGCCAGCTTCTCTGTCACACCGAGCTTTCTTCCCAGAATCTGAAGACAATTCGAGATCACGGGACTGCTCTGTTTGTGCTTTCCACTGGCATAAATTACACAGATGGTAGATACCGGAAACCGAAGTATCGAGTTTAAATATTGTAATCCTCTTTTTAGTCTTCCTCACAATCCAAAAGTTATATTTATAATCCCACTCAGATGCTATTGGAATCCTAACAAGTTAATTCCAAGCTACCACCACCAATGCAACCCCCTGCGAGAGTAAAGACACCAAGACATATTCCAAGTTGAGGGCAGCCAAGGGGTCCTAAACCCAGTCCTGGTGAGGACATGCAGACAAAGGCCTTGATCCTAGGCCTCTCCCAGAATTTATTATCTTGTGAAGAAGGGGGGTGGCTCAGGGATGAGTGACAGTGAGGATGGTGGGAATTATGTGAGTAACTTGAGCTGGCCAGGTGCAAGAATGCCACCTCTGTAAACTGCAGAGGTAAAGATATGCAGAAAGATCAATTCACATAATCTAATTAAGGTAGCAACTGCTGTTGCTTCATCTGATATGCAAACTCTTGTGCCCTGGGGAGTCAATAGTCTCTTTACCTTGAGGCTCCTACCCAGTTGACATTCCCGGAGCTATTATCTCTAACATCCGCTGTGCTCATATCCTATACAAGGAGAACAGTATGGGAGGAAACAGGACTGTCTGTTGGCTTTAGAGATTATATACCAGCACCTCCTGCTAGCCTTATTTGCAATGCTTAGAGCCAATTGAAGAGAGAAGGAAATACCATAGCCAGCTCTCCACATATCAGTATAAGGAAATAAGTCTCCAAGTAATCAGAGGTGCAGAAATTGTTTTGGATTCAAAGGGAGTCACTGGGAGTTGTCTTCTACAGTAGAGATGACATTTACCGTGATCACAGCCCAAACCCAAGCACAGCATCAGCCCACAAACCACATTCAAAAGGTAGTTTTGAATGAACAGAGAAAACCTTGCATTCTTAGAAAATAAAAAGGTGAGACAGACTATCACACCACGAAAATGTGAAGATGTCAGAGCTGACCTTTGTCACTTCCAACAGCAGCACGCACATCCCGAGGAGCAGGCAGCCCTTCCCTGGCTTAAAACTCACATTGGCAGCTGGGGTAGGAAACGCTGAGCTGCTCTGGGGAGAGAATGCACCGCCACCAAAGGCAGAATGAAAACAGGAAGCCACTGCCCGGATGAGCAACGTGCAATCTAGCAATGTTTATAAACCCAGATCATAATTGAAAACACACCACAAAATGGTACTTGTATTTTTATTTCTCATACTTTTATTTCTAAAAACTTTTTTAGAAAAACTGAAGGAATTCTGCCTTTAAACAAGGACAGAAATCTCAGCATACAAGAGAAAGCGTATCTCTCAAAGCAAATTTTAATTGCAACCTTTGAGCCATCTTTATGTTGCTGGTACACAGCACATAGATTTAGTTTTCCCTTGTTAAGAAAAAGGTATGTTCATGAAAGCAATGACCTTACAATAAACTATAAACAGAGGTAACAAGAAGCCTAGAAACAATCAACGATATCCTCAAGGAAAGTTTTGTCACTTAAAAAACGCGAACTTTGTTAGGCCTGGTGGTACTTGGGAGGCTGAGGCAGGAGGATCACAATGAGTTCAAGGCCAGCCTGGATTACAAAGTGAGACCCTACCTCAAAAAACAAAAACAAAACAAAATAAAAACCTACAAACTTTTATCGCAGGTCAATTCTCTCTGCCATATGAAATGTTGATTGGTTCAGGACGCCTGCTTTTCAGGGCAGTAAGTGAGGTCTGCTACAGGACCATCCAAAATTACGTTGATGCTTCCAGCGCGTGAGTGTGGAGTCAATGGAGTTCTTTGTGCAAATTAAGGAAATCCTTCCAGCAGTGAAGTGCAGAGCCAGAAGCATCCGTCTCCCGGCCTTGTATCAGTCAGAGCTCACACGGCTAAATTTCAGCCGGTAACAGGGCAGCTTGTTCCTCTGCGCTGCCCACACTGTTTTGATGTTTAGATCTATAAGGCAGAGGGGGGAGAATATTAGTATTTCCAGTCTTTAAAAACCACCCCGTGCCAACATCTCCAACAAGTTAATTTCTTAAAAGAGTGTCTGCCAAGTAGGAGCCTTGGGGGTCCGCACTCTGCTAAGTGACACAATGGATACAAAATAGTATTTCTTTGCCATTTCCTGAAGATAACCTTGAAAGGGAGGTTAAGAGTCCAAAAGTTGGACATACCTTTTTCTGGAGTCTTCCAGGAGGTAAAACAAGCCCATTGCTAATCCCTTTAATGCAATGAAAGATACTGGTTAGTGTAAATACTCCAAGTTAAGTTTCTCCAAAATGTAAGGAAAACAAGAAAAAAAAATCAACATATTACTCACACTAATCAGAGGCCACAAGCCTTGTATAGCTGCCGCCCACTCAAAACCAAGTTTCTCATATAGAAATCCACCCAGCATCGGTCCGATAAAAGCACTAGCAGAGGAGAGAAAAGTAAGCGGCTATTAAACAGTGGAAAGAATAATTACTGAATCACAGTCCCACAATCCTACACTCACAGGTCTTCCTTAAATTGTTATTACAAATCCTGAATTAAAAAGTCCATTCCCAGGCATAGCGACAGTTACAAGAAGACAATCCTAGGACCCAGGGTGTCACTCAGTGGTAGAGCGCTTGCCTACCATGCCCGAGGCCATGGGTTCAATTCCTAACACCGCAAAAAATAAATAAATAAAAATAAGCAATAGATAATGATGTTTAAACTTCTAAACAATTCCCAAGAACTGCATCTGAAAAGTTGGTTACAGCGGAATAAAATGATGACAAATGTTCAAAACGATGCAGCATTACATTCTCAGTATTCGCACATGATACAACCCAACTGAATACATATGAATTCTCTACAGATAACATTGCTCACATATATTTCTGATATAGTGGAAGGTAAAAATGAATGAATACATGAAGAAATTTTCAATCTGAAACACACTTTTTAAAACATGTGTATGAAACTATTTTGCTTAGGATTTTGTTTCATTTTTTTGTTTTGTTTTGTTGTTTTTGTTTGTTTGTAGTTTTTTGAGACAGGGTCTCCCTATATAGATCAGATGGGCCTTAAACTCACTCTGTAGCCCAGGCTGGCCTGGAACTTGCAGCAATCCTGCCTCCGCCTCCCAAGTGCTGGGATCACAGGGGTATACTACCACACCCAGTTTGCTTAGGTATTAAACTGGCTGCTATAACTACATCTTGGAGTCAGATGATGTGAATCAGAATTCTCACTCTGGCCTATCTTTAAGAATCTCATATAATTTTCTTTCTTTCTTTTTTTGCTTTGCTTATTTTTCACGTTTTTATTTTTTATTAGCCCATGTTCCAGTACATAAAGACTGTGCTCTTTGTGGGAGTTGATATATGTATATGAAATATCTTATTTTTTTAATCTATTACCCTCTCTCCCTCCTCCCTGGATTCCCTTCCCTGAGAAACATCTATCTACCTACTTCTTGTTATCAATCTTTTATTTTGCTCTGTACTTACATTTTGTGTTTGGCATATAACAGAAGCCATGTGATATAGAAAGTTCTGTCTGACTTCTTCCACCTAACATTATTATTTTTTTTTTTATTGGTATCGGGGATCAAACTCACGACTGCGTGCTTGCAAGACAGGCGCCTATGCTGCTGAGCTAAATCCCCAGCCCCCACTTAACATTATCATCTCAAGGTACCTCCATTTTCCTACCAATGACTCAAGCTTATCCTTCTTTATGGCAGAGTAGTACTCTAAGTACCACATTTTCCTTATTCATTCATCTGTTGATAGAACTCAATATGTAGCTATTATGACCTGTGCTGCTATAACAAACACATGTGTATCCATGTGTAATATACTGACTTTATTTCTTTCAGGAAGATACCTAAAAGGGGAACTGCTGGGTCAAATGGAATATCTATCTTTAACTTTTTGAGAAATCTCCATACTGATTTCCATGGTGATTGAGCTAGTTTATGGTCCCATCAGCATTGTAGACAGATTCCTTTATCTCTTGAAGCCTCACCAGGTGCCTCGCCAACTCCCAGACAGGGCTTTGGGAAGCCATTGGCTCAGGCGGACGTGACACTCAGCAGTGGATTAGCCCACAGACAGGGTCACAGCTAAATGTGAAGTTAGCAGGTAAAGCCTGGTGGGAGGAGGTGGGCACGGAGGCATGGCCTGGAGGATACATTCCTTTTCCCCTGGAGCTCTCTTTCTGTCTCCTGCTGCCAATGCCATAAGCAACCCTCCACTGCCATGTCACCCTGCCTTGGAGCCAGCCCACAACTGACTGAAACCTCTACAAACTGTGAGCAAAAGGAAACCTTCCTTCTCCAAACTGTGGGTGTCAGGTATTCGGTCTTGATAACAAGACAGTACCTAAGACACCAGCATGTGTTATTACATGATTTTTTGATGACAGCCATTCTCTCTGGAGCAAGGTGGCATTTTAATATGGTGTTAACTTCCATTTTTCTGATGGCCAGAGGTGAGGAACATTTTTTTGCATATTTATTGGCCATTTGTGGTGTCCTACTAGGCACATCGTCTGTAAAATGGAGAGAATATTTCCCATCTCACAGGTAGGGATGAACCAGTGACTACTCACCCGACTGACCACATGGCACTGGTGAGACCGGATACAAGTCCCATTGTACTTAGTCCCTCTTCAAATCCATTTTCACTACAGAGAGACATGAGAGAACCCATTAGTAAAGGGAGACACGCCTGAACGAAAAACTGCATGATAGATTTATTAAGAGAAACCGAAGAAAATCTGGACAAAACCTGCCGTACAACGCTCCACTTTTAACAAGCAGACTATGCCTAGGGGTCTGGGGATGTAGCTCAATGGTAGAGGGGGTGTTTAATGTGCAGAGGGTCCGGGATTTGGACCCCGCCCTTAAAAACAAAGATGAACTCCAAAAACAAAATCAAAGAAACAAACCTAGTTCAAAGCAATGCTTTATGAATTGTAAAATAATTTTTCTAAAAATACTTTTTCTGAAATCCATTGGATACAGTAACGCTGTGATGCATTCATACCAAATGCCTGTGAAGTTATCATTCTCGACCCCTTACACTGAGCCGGCGATGTCGAGGACAGTGGACAGCTCTGAGAAGGCGGGGAGGTGGCTCCTTACTCCCAGGAGGACAGCTGAGCTGACCTGGCAGAGCTTTGGTCCCTGGGAATAACGGCCAAGTGACAGACGCCTGGCCACCTCGGGGTACTGCATGGATCTGCCCCACAAAAGAGGGTCAAACTCAAGAGACTTCCCCCTTGGCTTCAGGTTTCAAAAACTACATTATATGCCAAGGTACACACCAAGCACAACATCAGTTTTCCACTTATTTTGACATTTGTGTATTAATATGAATCTATATTGACATTTACATGATTCTATTACTACGTGGACGATTTCCACTTCAATATTTGCATTCTTTAAGCACATAATGGTTTGGGGGGAAATTTCTTAACATCCTAAGAAACTGAAAAATTCCAAAAACTCATGATGCTCACTGCTGTTCAGGTGCAGCTCTTCAAGAAGCAGTGTCACTTACTATGCGCAGCTGAGAACCTCGGGGAAGGTGGGGATTATACTCATCCCGGCCGAGACGCCATTGACCACTAAGATCAGCACCAGCAGCCACAGCTGACTGCAAAAAAATTTGGAAGAAAGAAAACCTTTAGCATTTAAGAGGCACAAAATTCAATTTATGCTTTCTTTATGTCCCATTCTGTTCTGTTTTGTTGTGTTTAATTTTACTCCCTTTTACTATAAAAAAAAATTAAAAAAAAAAAAAAGAAAAAGAGGCACAAAATTCACACTAGGAAAGACAGACCAGCAAAATTGGTTTCACAGCTTATCTGACCGGTCGCCTACCCCTCCCCCCTCCCCTCCCCCCTTCTCCTCCCCCCATGATAGCTCAGGGCTGTCCCTAAGGAAACAGAGGCTCTCTTAAAAGTTCAGAAATTGTACAAGTCCACAACAACCCTAAGTGGCAAAAAGCCAAATTCAAACTCAAGAGTGAAAGACTCTGAAATCTCTCTTTTTTCATACCATATCTCATCCTAGAAGTATGCAAAAAGGCCTAGGAAACTCATTTTATTTTAGCAAATAAACTATGTCAAACAAGCTTTTGCAAGCAGCTACTACCTGCTAAGGATGACAAGAAACAAAAGCAATTCGGTTCCTATCTCCACAAGTGAGGAGAAACAGTAGAAAAAACCAAACATACATTCTAAGAACTATCAATCAGCGGCTGGGGATTTAGCTCAGCGGCATAAGCGCCTGCCTTGTAAGCAGGCAGTCGTGAGTTCGATCCCTGGTACCGATAAAAAAAAAAAAGAACTATCAATCAAAGGTGAGGAGCAACACATGGTGTTTTAAAAATGAGAACAAATAAATATGCGCTAGAAACCCAAAGAGAGAATAAGCATTTTCCTCATTTGCTGAAGATTTTCTGCATTCCTATTTCCTTGGACCAATGATAGTCTAACAATTCAAAACAGGTCTAAAGCAAAGCAATTATTCAGTTCCATATTAAAGTTTAAAATGCTAAGACATGGCAGCATCATAACAAAAAAATTTAAGGATAATCCCTCCTATTTGACCAAATCTATAGAAGGAAAAAATTACCTTTTAACATGCAAGATTGGGGCAGGTCCTAAAAGCATGAAGCACACCGCTGTGATTAAGTTGCCAAAAACCAGAAGCCACTTCCTTAGATGCTAGGAAAGGGAAAAAGTCCAGGAAAACTCTCAGAGGTAAGAAGCTTCCTTGATCAAACAATATAAAAATCCATTAAAGCATACGTGTCATGACGTCTGAAAATCAAAGTACATTCAAGAAAGTGAAATTCTGCATTTAAGAGAAAATAAATGGACAATGGGCTCAAACGCGAGGACAATCTACCACGAGACAGGGAATGGGCCAGGGACAAGGGTTCCTTAGGAAATATCCTGCAGAGTTTGTACATGATGAAATATTCCAAGCAGTGAGCAACTAAAAAGCAGCCGCCATAAGGAACTCACAAAACACTTACGGTACCTAGAAAAATTATGTTCCAAAAAAGTACCAAATGCCTGTGTCTCCTGGTCACAGACGTGTTACACCCTCACACCCGGTGTGATGGTACTGCAGGGGGGCCTCATGAATGGGGGGCCCCAGAGGGCCTCCTGGACCCCTCTTCCATGTGAGGGGAAAGGCTACCAGCTACAAATCAGAAAATCAGCTGGGCGCAAAGGTGCACACCGGTGATCCCAGCACTCCGGAGGCTGAGGCAGGTGGCTTGCAGCAAGTTTGAGGCCAGCCTGGGCTATGTAGTCAGTCCAAGCCAACCTGGACTACATAATGAGACACTGTCTCAAAAAACAAAACAAACAAACAAACAAAACCCCCACAATAATAGCAATAATAATAATCAGGAAATGAATGAACCTGATCTTGCTTGAACCTCCAATGCTTCAGAACTGTGACAAGGAACTTTCTATTATTACCTCTGATGTGTTTGTTATAGAATTTGAACAGCCTGAGACAGTAGTCGATAAAATATACCTTATGAACTGTGAGTCAGGCTGACAGTTACAGGGTGACAACATCTGTTCTGTTATATAAAAGTACAGCTTATAAACCCAGGTCCAGCACTGCGCAAGCCACTGTCTTTCTAGCACTTGGGGTAGGAAGTAATCCCCAGCTACAGAGATATTTTTTTTGATAAATATGTGATTCTGTCTAATGGAAAAGGAAAACTGCACAACTTAGCCTGAAAGCTACCCAAGAAGCCCCAGAAATCTGAGATTTGGATGGCATCCCGAGTTCTGTACAGCAGTTGTCTACGCTGAAGGGATTATATCTCACTGAGGGAGAACGGAAGGGATTTCCTCATAAAATGGGGCTGGAATACTGCATCCACATTTACCTCGCCACATTTCCCACTCTCTCAGAATAAATGATCTCCTTGAAAGCCAAATGTCTCACTTGGCACAGGTGCCACAATAATCTCCATGCTTTGACCTAATTATTAAGTTCAATCCAATTATTTTCAACAGTTTAACGTAAGACTCTTTCTTCCGTTCCCCCAGGCAGCAGTAAAGAGAGCTCCTCCCGGAGTGAGGGCTGAGGTTGGAAGATGCTAGAATCTCTCCTTCAGCCGAACTGTCTTTGTCAGTAACCAAGGGACCCTAAGAGTTCTATAAAGCAGTCCGGAAGTCACTGGCCTAAACAGGTAAAAGGAAGGATTAAATGTACTTACCGGCATTTTGTCACTCAGTAATCCAAAGAGCGGTGAAGACACAGTGTAAGACAGCGCTAGGCCTAGGAAGACCAGGCCCACGTATCCAGCTGGTAAATTAAACTGGAAAAGAATTTCTCTGTTGAACTCACACGGTCAAGTTACTTTGAAAAATAAAGATCTACATCTTTTCCGCCTATCATTTCTTTAGCTTTTATTATTATGGTGGGCCTTCTAATAACACTCATATTTGTCTCGATTTGGGTCTTATTTTTGTAAATGGGTTTTTTTCTAGAGGAGAAAAATCCTAATCAAAGGTGAAAAGACTTCGATGTTTTATTTTGTAGCATTTGATATCAGACATATAGTTTAGATATATGAATCATAGCATGTTTATATGTAACCAGTGTTTGATTTTTTTTGAGCATAAGAATTATCTAAAGAGTTGATTAAAAAAATAAAATAAAGAAAAGGAGATTGTTGGGTTTCCTCATAGGTTTTCTGAGTCAGCAGTGCCAGAATGAAGGCTGAGGATTTGCATTTCTAAGAAGCATAGGTGACACTAAAGGTCCAAAAGATGAGCTTTAAGTATAATTAACCCATGAGATCCATTTGTGAACCGATATGTGTTTTCATCACTTGTATGACAAATACTAACTCATGCTAGGAAATGTGCCCTTTAAAGACAGGAGCCCGAGAAAGTAGCCAGATATGGGGGGACCGTAGTATCCTAACAGGCTAGTCAATTGGTTACTTTACAGCAAACTGCCAAGTAACAAACACAAGAAATTAGAAGGGCGCCAGGGTACAAAACATTGATAGAAAAATAGGGAACTAAATATCTACAGATTTGTTAAATTGAAGTTGGCTAGCAGAGGGGGCAGCAACACCCCCAAGCTGAGACAGTCAAGAGGCACCGCAGTGTCCCAAGGGGGTAAGAGGTCTCCGGCCCATTCCCCCGGGCCTCTCCCACCTACCACACTATGAATGCGTCAACCACAGTTCTGTTCAGGGAACCTTCCTGTCTCTCCCTTTCTGTTTGAATGAGCTGTATTTTGTTGAGAAAAACAAAATTTTTTTCTTAGTTATACATAAACACTCTCAGAGATGAGCTACAGATTTTTTTCAGCATAGACATGACATCTCAAAGAACTCACAAAAATGACTCAAAGGCATGTTGTTCAGGAAGAGTATAAAATATTTTGTGTGCTGTTACCTTGTGCACAGTTGCTGGCAAGCATGATAGCTTAGTAATTCTTTAAAGTTTAAGTCAGGTATTAAGATTATAGTCCACAACATTGTGTTACAATAATTAAATTTTAATAATTTCAAGTGGTGGTGTGCAAGTATATTATGGTAGGTAAATGAAGAGACCATGTGAAATGATCATTGATATTTATTTTTATTGTATTTATGCTTGAAATTTTATCTATCTTCACCTATATGGACACATTATCTATGAAATGATCATAGACTTTTTATTGTAATCATGCTATTTTAATACTAATGCCTCAAATTTCATCTATCTTTGCCTATATGCACACATTAACTTGCCAGTGTAATTATCTACCAGTTTTATTAATAAATTTCATTGCATCATTCTTTTTTTGATATTTAATAGAAAGCTTTATTTTTTTCAATTTCTTTATTTGTACATGTCTGTGACATATAATACACTGACCCTGGGAAGTTGGAGATATATATATATATATATATATGTCACATCTTAATCCTTTTTACTTCCCTTTTTCTTCTCCTGCTTCCCCTCTCCCTCCCTAGATTCCATTCCCATTTGCAAAAGGTTATTTTCTGATTCTTGTCTTCTCCTTTTGTTTTGTTCTTTTTATTATTTATACTTTGGGTTTCTCATATAAGAAAAACCATTACATCATTTTGTTTTTCAAAAATATCTATAAGCAAAGAACTATGACCAAACTTTTGGAGTTCAATATTTATTTTCCAATACTAGAAGAGGTTCTTCTGGTTTCCTTCTTCCACCCCAGATTAACACTGTTCATAGTCATCTGATTGTATCAAACAGCCTAGAAAGAGCAAGGTGTCCCCAGAGGGAGTCTACGAGACACAATAGATACCTTGCACTGAATAAGCTAACAAGAACCCTGAATAGAGAACCTCTAAAATATAGAGGAAACCTGTCCTTGTTACATGGCATAAATGGCACCGAAACCCGAGCTACAATGACATGAGAAAGTCCTTGGAAAGGACACCGGTGTGTTGGCCACTAGTGAAAGGATTCTTTCTTTCTCACTGAAGCAGACCCTTAATTCACAGAATCATGTCTGTTTTGATAGGGAGGGAGTTGATTGGCTTTGGGATCCATCCGGGCTATTGGTGGAACACACTTCTAGGTGTGCTGGGGTGGCTCTCGGACGTGTGGCCTTGAGGGTCTACACCTGGGCCTTCGACCCTTTCTCTCTGGCACTGCCTTCCTGCTCTGGTCCCGGTTGGCATGATCTAGCATCTCTGTTCCACCACACCCTCCCAGCACGTTTCCACCTTGGAGTCAGCTGACCGCGCACTAAACCGTGAGCAAAATCAAACCTCTCCTCTGTAAGGTGTGGGAACTGGGTATTTTGTCTCAGGTACAAAAAGTCACTAACACAATATCCCTAGCTCCTAGGACCATCGTGGAGCGAAGGCACAGGTACCTTGGCGTGCAGTGCCCAATCCACCACCTGCTCTCAGCCCTTCAAAGGACATTCTCTAAGGAAGGGGCGAAAAGCAAGCAATAGTGTCCACCTGCTACAAAGCACAGCTCTCCAACGCTCCGCCACTCACCTTGTCCAAGACAAAAAGAGACAGAATAGGGTCCAGGAAGCCAAAGCATGAGCTCAGAGAGACGAGGACAAAGGCCACAAGGCCAACCTTGGGTAGGGCGACAAGTTTCCAGAATGAGTGTTCACTTGGATCAGACTCTTTGGGGGTAAACATGGAAGACAAAAAAATGAAAGTAGGAAATCAAAGGAATTAACAACTTTTCACTTTATCTTTTTACATTTATTTTGAAAACTAAAATTGATAAGGTAAGCTTTAGTAATAAAATTAACCTCAGTTCTGAATTTGCCTAAAATTGTATATGGTTTACATTTGTATAGAAGTTATTTGAATCTAGAAGCCATACTCAATTTCACTTTAAAAATTTCACAAATCCAAAAAGAATCAACTAGAATATGAATGGGTGTAGAAGCAGCCTCAGGCTTTAGGTTATAGAGCCTCTTCTAGATGGGACAGAGAATCTGCAGTTTGGTTTGATACGGGAAAGAGCATGGCCAGTGCTTTACCAAGGAAAGATCTGTGGTATGTGCGTAAGGAGGAACGTGCCCTTAATTTAAAAAAAAAAAAAAAAGGAATGATTCTCTGTCTGGTGGCAAAGCAAACACTGAATTGAAAAAGGTGCTGAGTGCTACCTAAATTACTTTCAGCATACAGGTCAGCTGGGTTCCTCTTACTTCCTGTCATCTCCCTGGCAACCCAGCTCCTCACTGTTCCAGCCATCAGGTATCACCCAGCCCAGGCCCCCACACACTGCAGGACCCCTGTCCTGTTTGCCTGCGAAATTTCCAGATTCCATTCTGTCTCTGGCCCTAGTTCATCCCCAGATTGTACCTGTGTCTTCTTTCTTTTTTTCTTTTTCTTTCTTTTTTGTACCAGGGATTGAACTCAAGACCTTGTGCTTGCCAGGAAGGCACTTAAGCCACTGAGCTAAATCCCCAGCCCTGTGTCTTCTTTCTTACTCTATTTCTAATCTACACTTCATAACACTCAGGCACTGCAATAGCGTTTCCCTTGAAGGATAACTTGGCTGAGTCAATCACTATGCAAAACGCGGAGCATACTGAATTTAAAAAACAACAACAACAACAAACCAGGACAGCTGCCACCCTGTGTCTGCAGAAAGCCAGGACAAGGAGCGAGAAGGACGGAGCCACAGTGGTATCTATGGGGCACCCGAGGCCGCTGTGTTAAAACCTCAGGGAGGGGGCATAAAGACTGTCACAGTACTGACACCTGAGCCGCAGCCTAAAGACTGGGCCTCTAATAAGCACCCAGAGAAGGAAGAATAATCACGGAAGCACTTGGGGTGAAAGTCACCAAGACAGGGCGGGGCTCACTCTGGAGTCCGCGACAGGAAAACACTGAGAAATCTTCGTTTGGGATCTGGAGCAGGGAATGACAGTCACACCTGCGGGTTAGAGACGGCCCCGTGGCCTGACTGCGGTGGCCGGTGAGGACGTGGGTACAGAGATGGCGGTGGAATTGCACCAGGAAGTTCTTTAAGGTCAAGGTCTCCGATTCCCCGTTTCTCCCCGAGCACCCAGCACCGCTTATTTTCCGATGCTTATTAAATAACGATGAAGTGTGGGGCAGAGCGCAAAAAAGCCGTGGTGCTGTTCAGCTGTCTGAAGCGCCACACTGAAAGACGTCCTTAAGATGCAACAAATACAGTTAAACCTTGGTGTTAGTCTCTTCCTTGTCAGCCCTATGCAGCGCGAAACAGAATCTCACTCAGCACTGCCCCGGCTGAGCGAATTCCAGGCTCAAATCAGAAACAGCAGCTGTGATTCAGCTTTAGGGCGGGGACGGGCGCCACCGTGTGGGCTCGTGCGGTACTACCAGCGGGAAGACCCTTTGCGGTGACCCCTCAGCTGAACGCCAAGAATGTTTATCAGCTACCTTTAAAATATAAGTTACGAAAGACTCCAATTTCAATTGGCTACACTGATTGCACAGATCAATAATACTGTGTTGCCAAGTGCTACGATGCAACCCATAAATGGTGCCCTTTAAAAACGTCTACAAATATCTGAGAACATGTAGTCAAGCTAATGAAGACCAAATGGGGATGGCACTTGCTCAAGCGAGACCAAGCAGACTCCCCGGGGAGTGTTGTAAGGCTGTTTCGGTACGCCCAGGGTTCCCCCAAATTCTGATCTGTTTCTCCTGTGGGTCCCCGGCATCCTCTTTGGCAGCACTTGCTCTGAAGCTAGGGTTGGAGACGAGGATGTGGTCTTCAGGACTGACCCTGCTTCCTGAGGGGGTTTAGGAAAATCTCCCAGGAGAGGTGACGCAAATGTGTTTTTGCAGGGGGATGGGGTGGAGGGAGTCCACCTCAGGTAGCCCCGGCTTGAGTCTAAAAACAGCTCCTAATGGCCTTCAGGATAAAGCTCACCTGTCCCAGATTTCAAGATTTTTTTAACTTGACACTTAAACACTATATATTTACAGGACATAACACTTTTTGATAAATGTGTACATCATGGTCCTTGGTGCAAGCCTTTAATCACACATGTGATACAACACGTATTAGCAATTTTCTGTGGAAAGCACATTTATATTGGCTTTCTTACTTGTCTTTAAGTAATTACACACACACACACACACACACACACACTCACACTCACACTCACACACCCCAATCTGTAGCTTTGCTGAGACTTCAATTCCCGGAGGTCAACTCTAGTCTGAAAATATTAAATGGAAAAC
>PVJX010039432.1:0-15738 GCA_004027295.1 Dolichotis patagonum
CACGCCACAGTGGAAGCTTCAGGACATGCAAACTAGTGCGGGCCTCCTCTTGGAACCCTGCACCTTGAGCCTCATCAAACCCGCAGGCCCCGTCCCAGCCCTCACCTTCTTTCTTGGATCCTTCTGTCCTGTTCTACACTCCCACCAACAGTGCAAGATGACTCCTAATATTGCCTTTGTTTCTCATACTACATCTCTAGGTTTCTTTCCCTGTCCCAGATTTTGTGGTGTCTCCAAGAAGCCTGAATGTTTTTCTGCTGACAGGCCATTGAACCTCAGTGCGCAAGTGCCCTGTCCTAGAGCTCTGGGCAGGCGAGGTGTTCTCAACTGTCTCCTCCCATCCCACTTGGTTAAAGAAGATTTTGGCTCCTAGTATCACCAGCAAAACGAGTGGAGAGCCTAATAAACTCCGTCACACTTATACCAAGCCTTAATTTCTTCTACTATTACTTTGTTTTGTTTTTTGTGTTGCTTGGAATGGACACCAGGGGTGTTCTAACACTCAGCAGGGAAATCTTGATTGCTGAAGAGTAACAGGCGAATAGATAACACAACCTTAGTATATCACAATGAACAGGACTTCAGCCTTTTTGGCTTTAAAATTGTAAAAGAGTTTGCTTCAATATGCGAATTCCAGAGTACCATGTTCCAGAATGTTGGCATCCTAGAGAGTTTCTTCCTTGCTATTGGATTCAGCATGTTTACCAATCAACCACTCAACTCGTAGCCTCATACGTCATCTGCCTTGTAGCACGCCTTGGCATCATCTACCTAGCGCTGGTTTTAGGTGCATGTAGAATGCAAGACTTTCAGGATCAAGAAGACTTCCACCCCGATTTCAGAAGAAGGCCTAGGAGACGAGGCAGTGAGCCCCTTCGAGGGCAGTGTGAAGTGTGAGTGTGAAGCCAAAGGTTCAGTGGAGACCCTAGAAATTTGGAGAAGCCAAGAATGTGGATTGTTGGAGGAAAACTGCAAGGAGGGAGCAAAGCAGGCCCAAGAGAGAAGCCATGGGAGTTACAACAACCATAAATGCCATAGAGGCAGAGCTACCCAACTCCCAAACTATGCACCAAAGGAGCAAACTATGCTCCTTTGCAAAGCCACTCTGCCTTGGCACTTGCTGATAATGGACTGAAACATCTACATACTGTGAGCTAAATAAACCTTTCCTCCTTTAACTTTGGGTTTTGGATATTTTGTCTGGGCAATGACAGAAAATTAACTAACACAGACACTACTGATGTTTTGTATGTAGCCTTCTGGTCCTTTTCATCACTTTGTATATGGAAGTATACAAACTATAGAAATAGAATTTTTCCCTGAATATCCATCTGTTGAGGACTTTGAATTAGGTTTGTTTTGGGGTTGGAGGGTTGTTGCCATACTACTAAAGACAGAACACAAGAACAATGCAACTGAGTTGCATCCACCACTATTGATTGTTTTGGAAATGAGTGTTTAGGCAGGAGGATTGCCATCAGTTTTAAGCCATCCAGGCCTGCTTATTGATTTTAAAGCTCATCTGAACAATATGCAAGATTGTCTCCCCCCAAAAAACAAAAAAACCCAAGATACCATAATGCTACATAAACTAAATCATACACACAAGCTTTAATATAGCATTGTTTCTCTTATATGAGAAGTCTAACATAAAAATAAAGAACAAAATAAAAGACAGATCATAAGAAATACAAAAGTACATCTTTTGCAAAATAGAAAGGGACCAAGAAAGGGAGAGAAGGAGGAGGAAGAGATGAGAAAGGGAATGAAAAAAGAATAAGAATTCAGCTGTTTTACCCATAAGACCAATTCCTCATGTGGAATGTAATCACTATATGCAGCAAATATGCATTCATGAAAAAAATTTAAAAAGAGAAAACGGATCAGTGATGAAATATGTTCCATAAAGAAAACTCAAAGCCAAATGATGAGTTCAGGCAAACATTAAGGAAAAGTAAATATTTCAATTGTATACAAACTATTTCAAGTACAATAAAACCTTACACTGGGAGTAACTTGTTCTGTGAATTTTCCATGACATGAGCAAACATTTTTAATGAATTTCCTGAATATTGTCTGGCCATAACAGTAGTATGTGATGCACAACATCACAAGATCACAGCTGAGCCAGTGGTTCTTCTCTCCCTCCTCCACTCCTCTTCTCTCTGTCTCTGTCTCTATCTGTCTCCATCTGTCTTGCTGTCTTGCTGTGTCTGTCTGTCTCTCTCTCTCTCTGTCTGCCCACCAGTCTATCTCCATCCCTCCTCTGCAGAATTGTGGGTAATAATTTTGCAACAGCAAGAGGTGATAAAGGAGATCTTGTCTCCAGAGAAGGAGTAGCAAATGGCAGAGGAATCCTTCATGAGAGATGTAAAATGTGTGAAATAGTAAAAAATTTTGTACCACATTACTACCCCCAAATAACGCTGTATCAGTATAAACAGTGAATGTGTTCGATGACAACACAATGCCACCTTTCCACCAAATCCTCAAAATGGAGCAAAAACAAGCATTATTGGATAGGTTCCTTGTTAGAGTTGCACAAAAAGAAAAATATTCTATTCAGTCAATAGATAGCATTGATTCCTTTAATGATAGTGAAAGTCATCCTACGTAATAGCATTCCTCTCTCCTGTCTCCCTCACTACAGCCATGACATATTTCAAAGATAAATGCAAGTTCATTTGTTTATTTTGCTTTATATTTTGTGGTTTCTTTATTACTTTGTATTACATTACAATGTCATAATCACTTTGTGTGTATATTTTTGAGTTGTGCAACAAATCATCTGAGTTTCCATATTTCTTTTGTGGAAATTTGCTTCAATACACAAGTGTTTTGCATTACAAGTGTATTTCTAGGATGAATTATGCTCACAAACCACCATTTCACGGTATAAGAAAAAGAAATGACACATTTTACATGATTTTCCAATGCTAGAATAACATAACAGAGTACATTATGTCATTAAGAAATATATACACAAAAATTATCCTACTGACTTTCAGCAAATGAAACAAATTATTAGCATATAAAAATAATAGGAAATAAAAAAGAATAATATAGCCGAAGTAAGTAGAATTTTTCCCAGGATTATAAGGTAGAGTTATCAATACACAACTAACCAAGCATACATAACATGAAAAGAATTAATGGGAAACCAGTATGATTATCTATGTGCGCACAGAAAAAGCAAAGCATTTAATAAAATTCAACAACTTTTCATGAATTTAAAATGACCTTAATTCATCTTAAGTTCTTTAACAGATTTTAATTGTATCTCCAGCAATACAAAAGAATATTGCTAACTTAAGGATACTCAGAAACAAAAATAAAACTGACAGACATATAATGTGAAATCACAAAAGCTTTCCCTCTGAAATCCAGAACAAGACACAGATCCCTGCTGTCACCAAGTTCAGTCATCACTGTCATTATTGTTCTAAAGTCCTAAACAGTGTACACAGCAACAGTAAGGTTTAAATATTTTTTAAAAGATATAAATATATAAGGACTGGATTTTTTTTTGTACCAGAAATCAAACTCAGGACCTTGCACTTGCCAGGCAGGCACTTATGCCATGGAGCTGTATTCCCAGACCAACTCCTTTAATTTAGAGTTGATATGATTATGAACGTGAGCATACTCAAGAACATCTACAGAAAATTTAGGAAAATGAAAATGAATACTATGTTTTCTAGAGGCAAACACTACTCTTGAAGGGCTGTTTCTGAGAAAAACCAACCTGAAAGTTCTGTACAAAAATAAATACAGTACTACTATGTGTATGGATGCACATTTGTAATCCCAGTAATTGGGAGGCTATGGCAGAAAGATTTTAGTTTTAGTTCCACCTGGGAAACTTATAGAATCTTTCTCTCAAAAAAAAAAAATTAAAGTGGAGAGGTGTCTGTTGGGAACTCAGTTGGAGATCAATGCCCAGTAAAATGCATCAAATCAATCAATCAATGCCAATGTGATACGCCAAGCCTGTAGTGATCCCAGCCCTCTGGGAGGCTTAGGCAGGAGGATCATATGATCAAGCTCATTCTGCAAAATTAGCAACTTAATGAGACTCTAAGAGAATGGAAAAAATTAAAAGGGCTGGGAATGTAGTGCAGCATGATAGTCCTGGGGTCAACATGAAAAAATAACTAAATAGTAAAAACAAAAGGCATGGCCTTCCCATGAGCCAGGCTCTATCATGGAGATCCGGAAGAGGCTCAGCAAGAAGATAAACCTCGCTTACCTGCAAGCCAGCCTGTGTGTGGGCTGGGAAACCAGAAGAGCGTCCATCACCCACCACCCACTCCCGCCCCATAAGCAACTGGCTGATTTGGAGGACTCCTGGTGAGATGATAGCAACTGAGGTGAAAGGAGCAACTTGATGCTTATATTATTTGATTGACTTTGCAAGCCTGGGGCTGGTGGTCTGTGCATCTATTTGGAAGATGACGGTGTGTGTTGTGGTGACTATGGGAGATTTCCTTCTCTCTTATGTTTGAAATCCAATGTTTTGCTACATTTTACAGTTTTGTTTTATTCCTGTATCTGGTAATCTGAGCAACTATTTTGAAGATAACAATGTGTAACATAACAACCATCATTAAATTCCCATCGTCTTGTTTTGAAAACCTATATAGCTACTGTTTGTTGTTGTTGTTTTGCATTTGTTGTTGTTGTTTTTTAGTTTGCTTCTTGATTTTTCTTTTTTCTTTTTTCTCAATAAAGTTAAATTAAATTAAATTTATTTTAATTTAATTTAATTTAATTTAATTTAAAAGCTTGTTGCCTAACTCGGTGCTACCAGTAAGTGGTACAACTTTACAAGATGGGATCTAGTGGGACATCTTGTACTCAAAGCGGGTGGCCCCTAGAGGACACCCTGACATCCCAGCCCCTTCCTCTTCCTCATTTTCTTTTGAGGGCAAGGGCTGTTCCCAAATATGAAGTGAATGCCTTTGTTCCCCCAGGTGCTTGCATCATGATGTGCCACCACAGATTCAACATAATGGGGCCAATCAGTGATAGATTGAAACCTTCAAACTGTGAGCTAAAATAAAACTTTTCTCTTCATAAAAAAAAAAAAAGGCACACTGAAAATAACAAGTATTCACAATTAGGATCCTTCTGCACCAACAGTAGAAACAAAATGATATAGCCACCATGGGAAGCAATACAGCAGTTCCTCTTTTTTTTTTTTTTTAGAAGTTCCTTAATTAAAAATACAATCACCATATAGCCCAGGAATCCCACTTCTGGGTATAAAGCCAAAATCACTGAAAATACAAACTCAAACATCCATGCTCACAGCAGCATTATTCAAAATAAAAAAACAACCCAAATGCCCATTCACAGATTAAGGGATTTTTTAAAATGTCCACAGATAATGAAATACTCTCTAAGTTTTTAAAATAGTGACATTGTGACATATCTGCAACATGAATGACTCCTGAAGACATTGGACTATATGTAATAAGCAGTCACTAAAACATAGACATTGAATGACTCTACTTTTGTGAAATACCAACAGCAGTCAAAGTTATAGGGACAGAAAGTGTAAAGGTAGTTGCTAGTGGTTGGAGATAGGAGGGAGACGGGAAGGTATTATTTACTGGGGATAAAGTTTATAGGCTCAAAAGAGTTCTGGAAGTGGGAGCTGGTGATGGCTGCATAACAACATGATTCTGCCACCACCACGGAACTCAACACTTAAAATTGCTTCAGAAAGGGGCTGGGGATTTGGCTCAGCAGCCTAAGGGCCTGCCTGGCTGGCAAGTGCAAGGTCATGAGTTTGATCCCCAGTACAAAAAAAAAAAAAAAAATTGCTTCAGAGGGTAGATGTTATGTTCTGGACTGTATCCTAATCAAAAATTTTTAATACAAAATAAAAACAAATAAGCTGGCCTCCACTTCCACAGAATAACATCTGGCACTTGAATTTGAATCCATCATATACTAAACACAAAAAGGAAAGAGAAAGGAATTTAAAAAAAAAAGCAGACAACTAAATTTATATCTAAAAGATAAATTATTTTTATGTTTCTTAGTACATAATAATTACATAAACTAAAAAAAATTACATAAACTATGGGGAGTTGTTACATGTACATTACACCTCTCAATTCTTTTTACTTCCACAGGAATATTTTGCACAAAATATAACTGGAGCCAGGCACGGTGGCACATACAACACCTGTCAACACCTGTAATCTCAGCTATTTGGTGTTTTGGGTTTTTTTGGTTTTTGGTTTTTGGTTTTGTACCAGGGATCAAACTCAAGACTTCACATTTGCCAAGCAGGCACTTAAACACTGCTGAGCTAAACTCCAGGCCCTATCTCAGCTATTTGGGAAGAAGATCAAGACCTTGGAGATCTCTTAGACAATACAGTGAGACCCTAATAAAAATTTTTATATTAATTTATACTTACATATGTATATAAAATGTAAACAGCTAAGAAAGGTCAGACACAAAGGCATATATTATATAGTAGCAAAGATAACCAACATGTATTATAGTCCCTGAAGAAAAATAATGGAAGAATTTTTTGGTTTTTTTTTTTTTTTTTGGTACAGGGGATTGAACTCACAACCTTGCACTTGCCAGGCAGGTGCTTAAGCCACTAAGCTAAATCCCCAATGGAAGAGTTCTAATACTCAAAGATAATGAACCTTGAGTCTGAGCCCAGCCATGCGGCCATGCACCTGTAATCTGTCTCAGGAGGCTAAAACAGGAGGATTACCACGAGATCCAAGCCAAACTGGGCTACATAGTGAGTTCAAGACCAACCTGAAATACATACAAGAGCCTGTCTAAAAAAGAACTTGAGTCTTCACATTGAAAAGTTTTCTGTTAACCTAGGAAAATAGATCTGAAATGGCCAACATTGAAAATGTGTCTTAAAGAAATTAGATTTTTTTTTAAAAAATTCTAAGTTCCAAGCATAAAGGAAGCCAAACACTGTTTTTCTGGATTTTGGTTTTTGGTTTTCTGAGGCAGTGCAGCTGGCCTTGAACTTAGTATGCAGCCCAGGATGACCTCAAACTCACAATGATTCCCTTGCCTCTGCCTTCTCAGTGCTGAGTTTTACAGGTTTAGGAGTATCTCCAACCCCAGCTGTAAACCAAAAAAACGAAAGCAATTCAAAAGTGGAGAGTTGATTTGTTATGTTCTCTACTCTTTCTAAGTCCAGCATTCGTTTCTGGCACTACATCTCTACCATTCTTGCTCCAGTCCCAGAATCTGGGGTGTCTCCAAGAAGCCTGAGTGTTTTTCTGCAGAGAAGGAACTGAAATTCTATGGGAAACTGGTCCTTCCCAAAGCTCTGGGCACAGGAGGGGTCTGGAAAGTCTCCTCTAAAGCCGCTTGCTGAAAGAAGCACCAGCTCTAGAGCAACAGCAAAAGGACTGGAGAGCGCCCGCGGGTCTCGAACCACCGGACCGATGGAAGCCAACGGCCCAGGCGATTAAGCAGGTATGGTCGAAGGAACCGCTGAGCTAAAGCCAGCCCGGAAGCTAGGCTCTCACCAGAGTATCTTGACCAGAAAGAACAACATGCGTCACAAACCGGGTCATAGCCTTCGGGAATGACTCGCAGTTCCACACCATCCAATCCGCTTCCACGCCACACACTTCACAGGGCACAAAGCCACAATTCCAGCCTCCCTCCCTTCCTCCCTCTCTCTCCTCCTCTTTCCTCCTCTCCCCCCGGGAGTTCCTGCCGGAGCCTCCCGGCTCGCGCTCATTTCTAGTCTTCCCAGCAGCGCTCCCGGCCTCCACGCCTTGTGGGAAGCACTGCCCGGGCCCACGCCGCTGCCACAGGAGCCTCAGCGCTCGCACGACCGCCACACGGGCTCATGCGCAGGGTGTCAGCCCGATTCTACTAGGGAGTGGAAGCTTGACGACATGCAAACTATTGCGAGCCTCTTCTTGGAACTCCGCAGCTTAATCCAATGAAACCCCATAACCTGATCCCAGCTATTACCTACTTCTATTGCCGGTTTCGTTTTTTGTTTTTGTTTTGTTTTGTTTTGTTTTGTTTTGTTTCTTCTTCTTCTTGAGATACTGGGAAAGGACGCCAGGGGCGCTCTAACACTGAACTACTTCCCCGGAACTTTTTCTTTTTCTTTCCAGACAGGGTCATGATCAATTGCCCAGGTTGTCCAACTAGCAGTCCTCCTGCCTCAGCCTCCAAAGTAGCTGGGATTACAAGCAAGGAGTATGGTGCTCCCTTTTCACACCTATTCCTATCATGCACACTGTAGATGGTCTTTTCCAAACACTTCTGGTTTTTGTTCTTTTTCTACCTCAGGTTTATTTGTACAAAGAGCACAGGACACCAGATGGCCATCTGGGGATCACACTAGTCCTTTTGTCCTCATATCGGCAGATAGAGGACTTTACTGTGAAATCTTTACAGGGCCCTGGGCACCTTTAGGAGCCTGAGCTGGAGTAGAAGTTGGAGCAGCAGCCTAAGCCTAGGCCTTGGTTGGAGCCTGGATCTTTAGCCAGAAAAGCCTGCAACCCTTGGCAATGTGGGCATGGTTACTCTTCCAAAGCTTGAGATGGACAATAGAAGCAAGTTGAATCAGCTTGTGAATCCCAAAGACACCCTTTGGGATCTTGGGCTTGACCTCTTTGGGCTTGAGCCGGGCTTTGATGGCCTCAGCGCCTGCGTGTACTTCTGGCCTTGGCATTGTTTTCCCTGGATCTTCTTCAAACCCTTGTTGTGTTACTCGGCAAAATGCATGTTCCTCAGGAACTTGGTATCTATCCCCTTCAGAGATTTGGATCTTTGAGATTGGGTTTTCTCAATGCCATTTCTGTGCCATGTTTGGAACTAGTGCCCAGAGTGGTTCTTGGACTTGGCTATATCTACACTATAAGTCAAAGCTGCCAAGCACCTGCCCCTAACTTTTTTTTTTTTGACTGCTAGTTTTTTCCAATTGGGCATTATTGATATTTTCTGTATTGACTTTGGTTCCTTCTCCTCCATCTGTATATGGAACTGCACACACTATATATATAGAGAGAGAATTTTTCCCTGAAAATCCATCTGTTGAAGGCTTTCCTTTGGGATTTGCTTGGTTTATGTTCACAGTACTTGAGACTGAATCCAAGAGCCTTGGCACTGAGCTGCATCCCCTGTGCTTTTCATTGTTTTGGGGAAAAGGGTTTGAGCCAGGAAATGGCCACCAGTTCCAGGTCAGCCTGACCTACATACTGATTTGAAGGCTGCTCTGAAAAACATGCAGGACCCTGTCTCCAAAAAAGAAGGAAAAAAGAAAAAGAGAAGAGAAAGAAACTATGGTATTAAGTAAACTAAATCAGACACACAAGCTTTAATATCACATTGTTTCTCTTATATGAGAAGTCTAACATATAAATAAAGAACAAAATAAAAGATCATAAAAAATAGGAAGATAGGTCTTTTCGAAATGGAAAGGGAGCAGGAAATGGAGAGAGGAGGGAGCAAGAGGTAAGAAAGAAGATAAAGAATTCACTAGGAATGTAATTAGTACTGCAAACATGTACTATAAAAACTAAAAAATAAAGAGAAATCGAATCAGTAATGAAATATCTTCCACAAAGCAAACTGAAAACCAAATATTGAATTCAGTCAAATATTACGGAAAAGTAAATGGTTTTAATTGTATACACACTATTCAAAGTACACTAAAACTTTGGATTGGAAGTAACTCATTTTGTTACTGTTCCACAACATGAGCAGACAGTTCTAATAAATTTTATCTTGAGAAATGAACGTGGTCTTGATATTCAAGTAGTATGTGATATAGAACAAGAGGAAGAGGTGAGGAAGGGGATGAAGAAAGACGTCAGCTCTGTTATACACAGCACCAACTTCCCATTAGAAATATAATCATTATGCACTGCAAACACGTACTGGTAAGAACTGAATTTTTTTTTTTTTGGTCTCTTGAAATGTGATCTCACTGTGCAGTTCAGGCTGGCCTTAAGCTCACGTTGTAACCCAGGTGGTATCAAACTCGAAAGGATATTCTTTCCTCAGCTTTCCAAGTGCTGGGATTACAGGTGTGTGCTACCATAACCAACTAAAACTAAACATTGAAAAAAAGAAACTGAATCAGTAATGAAATACTTTCCATAAAGAAAACTCAAAACCAAATGGTGAGTTCATTCAAATATTAAGGAATAGTGAATGTTTCAATTGTTGTATACAAACTATTCTAAGTACAATAAAACCTTGGATTGGCAGTAGCTTGTTCTGTGAGTGTTCCACAACATGAGCAAACATTTCTAATAAGTTTCTCCTTGAAAAATGAGCGTTGTCTTGCAATACCAGGAGTATGTGATGTAGAACATCACAAGACCACAACTGAGCCAATGGTCCTTCTCTCCCTGCCCCCCCCGTCACTCTCTCTCCCTTTCCCCACCCATCTCTCTCTGTCTCTCCAGAGTTGTGGGTGATCATCTCCCAACAACACAAAGTAATAAAAGTGATATTGTTTCCAGAGAAGGAGGAGAAAAAGGCAGAGGAATCCCTCATAAGAGGTGTAAAATGTGAGAAACAGCGCAAAATTATGTAGCAAATTACTACTCCAAATACCGTTGTAGCAGTAGGAACAGTGATTTTGTTTGATGACAATTCAATGCCACATTTCCACCAAATCCTCAGAAGGGAGCAAAAACAAATGTTATTTGATGGGTTACTACATTTATTGTTGTCTCTTTTTTTTAAAATCGGTATTAGGGATCAAACTCACTACCACGTACTTGCAAGGCAGGCACTAATGCCACTGAGCTAAATCCCCAGCCCCTACTGCATTTATTGTTAAAGTTTCACAAAAAGAAAGGTTCCATTGAGCCGTTAGATAGCACTGATTCCCTCAATGATAGTGAAAGTCATCTTATACAATAACCCTCCTCTCTTTTGTCTCCCTCACTCCATCCATGAAAGATTTCAAAGGTAAATAGAAGTCCATTTGTTTATTTTTCTTTATATTTTGTTACTTTATATTTTGTTTTCTTTATATTTTGTTAATGTCTTTGTTTCTTTGGATTATATTACAGTATTGTTAATCATTTTATGTGAATTTTTCTGGGCTGTGGAATGAATCATCTGAGTTTCCATATTTCCTATGGAGAAATTTGCTTCGAAGTACAAGTGCCTTGCTCACAGCCTGTTTGTCGAATGGATTCTGCTCACAAGCCTCCATTTTACTGTATAAGAAAAAGAAACGACACATCTTACGTGATTTTCCATTGCTAAAATAACGTTAACAGAGTCTACTACATGTCATTAATGAGTACATACACAAAAGTTATGTTACTGACTTTCAGCAAGTAAAACCAATTATTAGCAAATAAAAATAATAGGACATAAAAAGAATAATTTATATAGTGGAGGTAAGTAGAATTTTTCCCAGGAATATAAGGTTGAACTAGCATTACACAACTAACCAAGCATACACAACTTGAAAACATTAATGGAAAAAACAGTATAACTATCTATGTGCATGTGGAAAAAAGTATTTAATGAAATTCACTATCTTTTCACAATTTTAAAATAATCTTAATTCATCTAAACATTTTTAACATTTAAGTTGTATCTCCAGTAATAAGAACATTGTTCACTTAAGCATATCCAGAAACAAAAAGAAAAACTGAAAGACACTTGATGTTAAATGGTGAAATATTTTTCTCTGAAATCTAGAGCAAGACAGGGATGCCTGATTTCGCCAAGTTCAATCATCATTGTCAGTATTGTGCTAAGGTCCTGAACAGTGTATATGGCAGCAGAAAGACATAAATATATAAGGACTGGAAAGAAATGAATACAACTCCCTTTATTTAGAGTTGATATGATTATGAACATTAGAATACCCAGGAAAATCTGCATAAAACCTAGGAGAATGAAAATGAACACTATGTTTTCAGGGAGCAATGGTTACTATTCATGAAACATCATTTCTAAGAAAAACCCACCTGAAAATTCAATACAAAAACAAATATAGTACTACTAGGTGTGTTAATGCACGTCGGAAGTCCCAGCAATCAGGAGACTATGGCACAAGGATTTCAGTTTTAATTCCACTTGGGCAATTCCAAGAGTCTTTCTTTCAAAAAAAATTATGGAGGAGAGGTAGGTGTTGGGAGCTCAGTTATAGATCAATGCCCAGTACAATCCATCAGTCAATCAATGCCAATGTGATAACCCAAGCCTGCCCTCCAAGAAGCTGAGGCAGGAAAATCACAAGCTCAAACCCAACCTTTATTTTAACAGCTTAATGAGACTGCATGGAAATAGAAAGTTAAAATGGGCTGGGGACATAGCACAGTGAAAAGGTCCTGGGTTCAATACAAAAAAATAACCAGATAGTAAAAACAAAGGCATGTTGAAAATAACAGGTGTACACATTATGGAGAAATAAGGACCATTTGCACTGTTGGTACAAACATAAAATGATATATCCACTATGGGAAGCAATACAGCAGTTCCTTAGTTAACAATCATCATATATCCCAGGAATTCCACTTCTGGGTACAAACCCAAAATTATTGAAAGCACAAACTCAAACTATGTCCATGTTCACAGCAGCATTACTCACAATGAAAACAACCAAATGTCCATTCACAGATATGTGGTTTAAAAAATGTAGTTTCCAAAGACAATGAAATAGTCTAATTTTTAAAAAAAATAGTGACATTGTGACATATCTGCAACTATACGTAACTGTGACTATATGTAATAAGCCAGTCACTAAAACATAGACATCGAATGACTCTACTGTGAAATACCAAGGGCAGTCAAAGTTACAGAGACAGAAAGTATAAAGGTATTTGCTAGGGGTTGGAGATAGTAGGGAGATGGAAAAATAGTGTTTACTGGGATAAAGTTCCAGTGTCACAGGACCAAAAAAGTTCCAAAAGTGGGAGCTGGTTATGGCTGCATAACAACGTGAATCTGCCACCATGGAACACAACATTAAAATTGCTTTAGAGGGTAGATTTTATGTTCTGGTTTTATCCTAATCAAAATATTTTTTTAACACAAAATGAAAACAAATGAGCTGGCCTCCGGACTTCCATAGAATAACATCAGGCTCTTGAATTTGAATCTCCTACATTTTAAAGACAAAAGTAAAAAATACTTTTTACCTAGTGTAGCAGAAGATGTTCACACACCCCAGCAGTATACTTCAGTTTATTAGTAGCCCAGATAATAGTTCTGCTTATAGCTCCTATTTTTGTGTTTTGGAATCTGCTGGTCACGGCGATGCATTGTTGGTCACTGTGAGGCATATTGTAAGAGCCAATCAACAATTGACAAGCCATTCTGCCTCTGTACTTTCTGCATCCTTATCCTGTATAAGCCCTACACCACAAGAGATCAGGGCCTGATATTTTGGGAATAATTCACGTCAGTGCCTGTTGACATAAATAAATCTACTTCCAAATAGTGGGTATTTTTTTTTTGGTGTTTCTGCTTGCTGATGCACTATATTTACAGAATCATTTGGGTACACAGAAAGTAATAAACCTCATTTTACAAATACATGAGTCAGTATACCACCCAAACCAGCTGATCCAGTTACATAGCCATGTTGTAGAACAGAAACCAGGATGACACACAAAAGACTAGAGAGCACCAGGGGCCTACCAATGATGAGAGGCACATAAAACTGTCACCAAAAAACTCCCAACCCCATCTTAAATGGAGAAATAAGGATAGTAGGTATGAAACCTGGCAGATGGCAGGAACTGAGGAATCTCAAAGAAGGGCTTGTTAAGTGCTTGAGGCAACAGATGGCAATCCTGAGAAGGCATCATTTCTCGAGGAAATAGGTGATGTGAGGAGAAAGTACCTCTTGAGGGCCTGATGGTGAAGAGAACTAAGGAAGCACTCAGAAGAAATGAATAGTCCACAGAAATGAAAGACAATCACAAAATCAGTGGACAGCCTGTATATATTTTTTCACCAAACTCACAAAATAGGCCTTCAAGGGGCTGCATTCTGTTCCATGAACACAAGAGAGCACTCTTGAACCACAAACCTAGCAAACCCAGTCAATTGTTGCAATCAGAAAACAAAACATTCCAACATGTTCAGAAAATATCAGATATTACAAGATGTAAAGAAAATTTTAAATAGAATTCAATATTTTTAACTAATCAGGGAACTGCAAAACTGAAACATAGCACAACAACCTCAATAAAACTACATTCAACAGTCACTTGGTGACATGAAAAAGTACTGTGAATCAGAAAAAAACTGAGAAATTGACAAAGAACAAAAAGAATAAAAACAAAATTGATCAAAATCAGGAAGTGGTAAAAAAACAAGTCACAAGAGACAAAAAGCAAAGACTAAATTTATAAAATGTCTAAAAAATAAATCATTTTTATGTTTATTAGTATATAATGATACAGTCACCATGGAGAGGTGGTACATGTACATAACACATCTTAACTCTTTATTTCCACAGGAATATTTTACACAAAATGGAATTGAGGAGGGCTGGGGATATAGCTCAGTGGCATAAGTACCTGCCTGGCAAGTGTGAGGCCATGAGTTCAATCCCTGGTTCAAGAAAAAAAAGAAATCAAAATATAACTGGAGGGCTGGGCATTTAGCTCAGTGGCATAAGCGCCTTCCTGGCAAGCATGAGGTTGTGAGTTCAATCCCTGGTACCACCATATATATATATATATGGTGAGAGCCAAGCATGGTAGCACATATAACACCTATAATCTCAGCTATTTGGGAAGAGGATCACAAGTTGGAGATCAGCCTAGGCAGCACAATTGGATCCTCTCTAAATCTTTTATATAAATTTATAATTATATATAGATACATGAAATTTAAATAGCTAAGAAAGATTATATATAAAGTCATATAATAGCAAAGAAAATATAACATGTATTTCATTCCCTAAAGAAGAAAATGATAAAACAGTTGTAATATTAAAAAATAATAAAGCTTGAGAGTTTGAGCTGGGCATGCTGGCACATACCTATAATCCCAGCACTCAGGAGGCTGAGTCAAGAGGATCACCAGGAGCTCCCAGTCAACCTGGGCTACATAGTGAGTTCAAAGCTGGCTGTCTTGGTTACTTTTCTCTCATTGCTGAAACAAAATATCCCATACCCAAAGTTAAGGAAGGAAAGGTTTATTTAGATCACATTCATAATCTCAACATTGGAAAATGAATCAGTCACAAACTCTTGAAGCCTGTTCCCATGATGGCATGAGGTTTTGTTTTTTGTTTTGTTTTTTCTTTTTTTTATAATTTTATTTAAAGAGAAAAAAACAAAACAGAATAAAGGATAGCGACAATACAGTATTCCAAGGAAAAAAGGAAAAGAACAACAACAATAAAACCTAAGAAATTATTACTTGACAAATTACATACTGACTTCTTGGAAATAGTTGTTCAAATTACAAAGTTAAAACATGTAAAGTAGACATTCAAACACTGAGACTGTTAACAGTTCTGCTCCACGATCTGACAAAAACAGCAATATGGTAATCCATCTTACCCACTCAAATATACGTGCAATTATATCAAAAGGGTAAAATTAAACACAACAAAACAGAGCAAAGCGGATCACAAGAAAGCAATGTAAGAGACAAAAATTTCAAAACTAGACAATCGGAGATATTCACTCTCTATCATATTGACTCTTGTTTTCTTCCAAATAGTTGTCCATATTGTCACATATAGGGAATTCACATGAAACAACCTAGTATGGA
>PVJX010039433.1:0-15766 GCA_004027295.1 Dolichotis patagonum
CACTGGCAAATAGAATGCAGCAAATCATCAAAAAGATTATATATCATGCCCAAGTGGGATTTATTTCAGAAATGCAAGGATTGCTTACATAAACAAATCCATAAATGTAATACATCACATCAACAACAAAAGACAAAAATCACATGATCATCTCAATAGACACAGAAAAGGCTTCTGATAAATTTCAACACTTTTTCACGATAAAAATACTACAGAAACTTGGTATGGATGGCATCTACCTCAATCTGATAAAAGCCATCTATGACAAACCAACAGCCAACATTATACTTAATGGATAAAAACCAAAAGCTTTCACTCTAAAATGGGAAACAAGACAAGGATGTCCACTATCATCACTCCTATTCAATATAGTTCTGGAATCCTTAGCCAGAGCAATCCAACAAGAGTGAGAAATGAAAGGAATACAGATAGGAAAGAAAAAAGTTAAACTATCATTATTTGCAAATGACATGATACTCTATATAAAAGACATCCAAAACTCCAATGAAAGACATCTAGATATAATAGTCAAATTCAGTAATGTAGCTGGATACAAAGTCAGCACTCAAAAATCAATATCATTGCTGTACACAAAAAATACTCAGTGAGAGAGAAATTATGGGAATAACACCTTTCACAATAGCATCCAAATAAAATGAAATACTTAGGAATCAAGAAAACAAAGGAAGCAAAAGACCTATATGTTGAAAACTATCATACTCTAAGATCTATATATTGAAAACAATATTATTTTAAAAAGTATATTGAAAAGGATGTCAGAAAATGGAAAGATATCCCTTGCTCTTGGTTAAGAAGAATGAACATTGTGAAAATGGCCATACTCTCTAAACTGTTATACAGATTAAAAAAAACAATCAAAATGCCAATAACATACCTTACAGATCTAGAGAAAATATTTCTAAAATTCATTTGGAAACAAAAGAGAACTAGACTACCAAAGGCAACCCTGGCTATAAAGGCAAGGCAGGAGGCATCACAATCCCTAACTTGAAATCATGCTAAAACATTACTGTGATAATATCAGCATGATGCTGTGAAAAAAATACAGACTTGAAGATTAATGTAACAAAGTAGAAGATGCAGACACAACTACAAAGATACTCAGCAACATTATTTTTGACAAAGCGTTTAAGTATGTTCACTGTAAGAAAAGTAACATCTTTAATAAATGGTGCTTAAAAATTGGCTTTCCACATGTTGAAGACTAAAACTAGAACCATGTCTATCACCATGCACTAAAGTCAAAATGGATCAAACATCTAAATATTAAAATAGAGACCCTTAATCTTCTGGAAGTCAAGTTAGGGAGAAATCTTGAAGACATACGGATAGGCAAAGAGTTCGTGAACAAAATGCAAACTGCATGGGAAATGCTTCAAAGAATCAACAAATGGGTTCTCATTTTGTTAAAAAGTTTTTGCACTTCAAAAGACATCACAACAGAGTAAAAATAAAACCCACAGAATGGAAAAGAATTTTAGCCAGCTGTCCTTCAGACAAAGGACTTATATCCAGAACATGTAAAGAATTGAAGGCATCTCCCAAGATCCATGTCATGTTGTAACTTAGGGCACTGTGAAACCAAGCAACCCATTCGCCTCCCTGGTAAGCAGCTATGAGCCTACCAGTGTGTGGGTTGAGAATCAAGCATCCTATCCCCTCCGCCCCATTAGCAAATGGGAGCCAGTGGTATGAGCATCTCTTGAGAGATTGACCATATGCAATATAGCAAATATGGAAGATTTCCTTCTACCATATCTTTGAAGCCAAATATTTTTATCACTGTTTTGCTTTGTTGTGATCTATTCAATATTCTGTTTTGAAAAGTTCTATAATATTCTGTTTTTGGTTTGATTTTTCTATACCTTAATGAAAGAACAACTATTGTGGGATTTTTTTTTATACTGGGAATCAAATTTACAACCTCGCATTTGCCAGGCAAGCGCTTATGCCACTGAGCTAAATCCCCAGCCCAAGAACAACTATTGTGAAGATAACAAGATATACTATGGTACCTATTACTGTTATCCTGGTAACCTGCTGTGACATTCTTTACCAATTTCACTGCATTGTCTCAATTGGCTTTGTTCTGTCTTGTTCTGTTGTATTTTAGCACCTTCAAAATAATAAAAATTAAAAAGAAAGAAAGAATTAAAGAATATCAGGCCCCAAATTCAAAGATGCAATCCAAAAATGTGCATCTGAGGTGAACATGCGCTTCTTAGGTGAAGAAATGCAAATGCCCAAGAAATATATGAAAAAATCTTTAACATTACTTTTCATTTGAGAAATGCAAATTAAAATAACTTTGAGATTCCACCTTATTCCAGAAATAATGGTTGTCATTAAGAAATCAACCTATAACAAATACTGGAGGGTCTAAGGTTGAAAGGAACCACTTTCCTTTCTCCACTGTCTTTCTCCACTTTTCCCACTGTCAGTGGGAGTTCAGAATGGTACAACCACTGTGGAAATCAGTGTGAAGATTTCTCCAAAAAATAAGAATGGAAACCTCATTCATCCCAGCAATTCCCCTTTCGGTATTTTCCCAGAAAAATTGAAAAAAGTCATGCCACAGTGATATATGTGCACTCATGTTTATAGAGTCACAATTTGTAACTGCTGAACCTTGGAAACCCCAACCCCAACAGCAGAATGGATAACAAGATGTGGTATTTTTATGCAATGGAGTATTGCTCAGCTATAAAGAAGGATAAGTGAAGATTTTATAAGTAAATGGATGCATGTTGAGACCATACTCTTAAGTGAAATACATCAAACTCACATTTGTAAGTGTTGTATTTCTCCCTAATGTAAAAGGAAAAAAACCTGAAACAGTAAATCCAAAATGTACAATAGATATTGTGAAAATGGAAGAGAAACAGAGTGCTCAAAAGGAAAAATAACCACTGGGATGGGAAAAGGAGAAAATGAAGAAAGGAAAAAGTAACATGTATAGAGGTAAACATGTGTGTATGTGTGTAAGTTTATATACAAGATACATAACTATACTAATAATCTCTGTTAGTTCATCAAAAAGAAGTTCATAATTTCACTGTGTGGTGGCTTGATCATTTTTCATGCCTAAACCTTATAATCTGAGCAATACTTTTAGGATAATAATATGCAATATATTAACTAGCGTTAATTTCATAGTATTCTTTTTTGGAAATTCTGTAACATTTCTATCCCCTTTCTGTTTGCATTTTAAAATAAAAAATATGTAGAATATCAGCTAAACCTGAACATGTGAAAAGATAGAATAACACAAGATTTTTTGTGAGACAATTCTTTAAAGTTTAGTGTCTTTGAGCATGAATGTTCATTTCCTGATGTATTTCCTTTAGAGAATTTTAATCAATGACCTCAAATATTATATTATCTGCTCCCATTTTTGTTTTTCCCTGAGTTTTATGCTTGGTTTCTATCATTGCAAGAGTCTTCATATTAGCACATCTCCACTGGGAACATTGGTATATACTATGCTTTCCAACCAGTGGAGTAACTACAGGACAATTACTAACATTTGCTCATCCTGGGATGGAGCTGTCTTTTCTCTGTGAAGCTTATGAGACATCTGCCCTAATCCTGCTTATATTTACCTTCTCTAACCAGAGATTTTTCACTGCTCTTTTTCCTTTCTCTTATTTATTATTCACTCTCAATAGTAGTATTTGATATAATAAAGCAAATACTACAAACCTCGTTAGGGGCACAAGATCATTTTACTCTTCAAATATCTGCCTATGATGTATGTGAATACCAAAAAAGAAGAGAAAGTCTGTGATAATAACAATACATGCAAAGTACCAATGAACAACACTCAAAGTTCTTTCCTATTAAATCTATACAAAAAAAATAAGACATTGAAACTTCTATAACTTGGAAAGGGAAGATTCCTTCTGTTGATAGACTTAAAGTAGTATGAAAATAGAACAGATCACTCCTCATTGGCAGTGGTGCAAGCACAAACCAGGAGTATAGAAGAATACAATGTTTCCTTGTGAAAAAGCTCATTATAAATTTATCATGATTCAAAAAATGGAAATTAAAAGCTTGAATTTATAAATTTTACCTTAATGACCAAAGGTAAGTATTACAAAATGGCTTTGTATGGAGACCACTATCCTCTTCTGCTTTTTTGTTCCAATTTAAAGTTTAATTAAAATATAGATACAAACCTGATTAGTTTTCCTTAAGATTTTGGGGGATATAATTTCAGAGATATGGGCAAAAGGAAACAATGTTTTTGTTTGGAATTTCCTTTATGGCACTCACAAATATTATGCACTGTCTTCCTGTACAGTTATTTTTCAAAGAGGAGAAATAGGTAAGGCAGAAAGCATTGAAGACTATCAATACAAGGAAATTTTACAAATTAAAATGAAACAAAGGAGAATGCAGGTATGTTTCCTATCTACAGGAATAATTCAGTTCACTTTATTAGCGGTGACCTGGTCACTGTGAACAGAGGAATTAAGACAGAGCGGGATGTGTGAGGGTTTGGCAGTGGAAACGCTGCCTGTCTGTGCGATGAGATAAGGCGATATTTCTGTCCGCATCAGGTACATTTACGCACCACAGAAACCCATTTGCAAGAAACGCCGGCCGGGTCTGTGACACGTTAGGTGATACATTTTTATCTCCTCAGAGCGCAGAGACCCTTTCTAATAAAGTCAAAGGGAAGGGTAAGGAAAATCGACCTCCATGTTCTGTGTGGCGAGGAACCGCAGGTCCCGCGCTGTTTGCAGCGGCACATGCGGATGCTTAGTCAGGACCAGGGACATCTCCTCCCAGAGCTGTGCAGTGCTCCTGCTTTATATCCACCGGTTCTTCTGAGACTGTAAGAGGGAGTGGTCTCCCGTGCCAAAGCCCGGGCTCCCGCAAAACTCTCTGTTTATCCTGGATGAGAAGAGATCAGATTTCCAGGGGTCACAAGTTCAAGCTACCAAGCTCCCTTGGTGCCGCTGTATCCAATGATCTTAATGTATGTTTACTTTAGATTTTTTTCTCTTAGTGTAGGAAACTTAGTCAAAAAATGCCTAGTGACCATGATCTGAATTATAGTTTCCCCATCTTTATGACTTTCCTTCTTTTTGCCCTTTAGTATGTGTTTGTAGTACATAATGTCTGCATTCCTTGTGGGGAGCAGTTAGATTACATAATCCATCTCCTGATTTGGACAACAAGACTGATGTGGGCAACTTTTAGGGACGAAAGTACAAAGAAAGTCAGAACAGCAAGGGAGGAATTCAACCTGAAGAAAGTTAGATATGCATAACCATCTGCATTTCTTTTTTATCTGTTTTCCCTCTTTGGAAAAAGACCAGGCTTCCTACTTCCTGTTATCTATTTTTTATTTTGGTCTTTATTTATACTCTGGATTTCTCATATAAGAGAAAACAGGATATTTAAGCAGTATGACTGACTTATTTCACTTAACATCATGGTCTCAAAGGTGTATCCTTTATACTACAAATGACTCATTTATCATTCTTTATGGCAAAGTACTACTTCATTGTATATAAATACATTTCCTTTATGTATTCATTCTGATGAGCATTTAGGCTGATTCCAAGTTTTAGGTATTATTAATTGCCTTGCTATGAATACTAAAGTGATTTTGAAGCAAAAATCAATGAAACATAACTTTGATATATAGAATTTTGTTTTTATAAAGAAAGAATCCATAGTTTAGAGAGGAGCAATATTTTTGCTTTGAATATGAAGTAAAGATGAGAAACTTGGAATAGAAGACACCATAAACTATCTGTGTTATTTCCTGTGCCAGTGAGTCATAGCTGTCAAGGGAAGGAAACCACAACTGCACATACTTCAAGCTAGTTATAATGTTATGGTAAGATGCATAATAGAAAAGCACATTTTTAAAGACAGTTTAGCGTGTGTGAGTTTTGGGGATGAAAACAGACGTGAGGTCTGATCTGGGCAACTTTTAGGGACAAAAGTATGAAGAAATTCATATTAGCAAGGGAGGAATTCAACCTGAAGAAATAGCCTGAGTTAACCAGGAATACCTCTATTCCTTTGGGCCCATATATAATTTCATGATCTAAAAACCAGATAATATGTTCATGACTTTTTTTTCTGAACTTATCATTAAGAAAATATTTTGTCCTCTTAACATTCCTAATAATGAAAGGCATTAGTTTCTCTAAAAGAAATACTTAGTATTTTATACTTCAAACAATGTTAAAATATTTATATTTCTAATTCTGTATTAATACATTATCCTACTAAACTAGATTATACCAATTGAGAATGGCTATATATACACCAAAAATAAAACAATATAAAAGTATGGGTAACAGTACCTAGGTTATCTCAGTTATATTTCTCTCATTGCTAAAACAAGTACCTAACACCCAAAGTTAAAGGTAAAAAGGTTTATTTAGCTCAGTTTGTAGAAGTTTGAGTCTATATCTGCTGGCTCCAAGGCAAGGAGGCACATGGCAGAGGGGTACTGTAGGGAGCGGCGTGATAGCCTCACTGCTGCCACCCCATCCTGCCCTCCTGTGGGCATTTGGTGCGTCTGCCTACATTACCCATGATCCTGTCTGCCTGGCTGGACATGACTGCGACCTATCCGGTCTCTCCACAACATCTCTGCCTGATGATGACAATTTCCTGCCCTCACCCTATATAAACCATGTTCACTTCCTCAATAAACGAAACTTGATTGTAACTGCTCAACTTGTCTCCAGCTCTCTTTCCTCTTGCCCTGCCCCCCATCCCCGTTCCCTCTCCAGGTGAGACCCACGGACTGATCCGCGGGCTGGATCACGGTACCATTCATGGCAACAGAAGACAGCAAATCTAAGAGGAAGAAGGAGAGAGAGCCCCTTCCATACATTATATTGTATGCAGGTTACATCGCTAGAACAGGTACAGCATTCCCACACCCAATCCCAGCATGAAACAATGAGTCAGTCAGAAACTCTAGATTCAGGTGTCTCTGAAAAGCCCACCTCTATGACTGCATGAGGTTTGGGGGGTACATCTGGACACAAACCATAACATTAGTTTCTTGTCAAAAAGAATTGAATGTAAGGTAGGATCTGCACCATGCTGAAGCAAAAAAAGGTTGTGTTAGCTACATTTAAGCTCAGGATAAGATAGTCCATGTTTTAAACAACCAGGGGAAAGCCAGTGCTGAAGGAGACTTATATCATTCCTAATGTGGGTGCTGCATGTTTATGTTCTATAAGAGGATCACAAGAATAGCAGAGCATATATCTGGGTTCAGATGGTTGTGGCACCAGGATAATGGACATGTGGACATTTTAGGGATATGTGTGACTGAGTGCAATATCTGAGATGGGTAGGCAGAGTCACCAAGTAAAGCCAGAGGGTAAGAGCATATAAATTACTACAGCGATTGATGAAGATAATGGTATTGTTTCTTAAACTTCACAGAGACTGAAGTCAGAGACAAAACACAAACAACAGATAACACTTATATGTGTTGATAAATGAAAGAGTTCTAATGCAGCAAGACTAACAAAATATTTCACTTCATCTCTCTCTGGGACTTATGAACTAAGATTAGTTGTTCGTGTTCGTTGATTTTTCAGCTTCATCCAGGAACTATTAATCATCATTGCAAGACAATGTATATGTAAGACACTTAAATTCAGACAAGAAACTTTAGACTTCCCTTTGAGTGGAGATAAATTACTATGTAACTTTTCTGATGCCTACTAAAATTGAGGATTTTCTGTTCGTAAGTGGCCATGAAACAGTACTGATTATGTATTAAATGTCAGAATTTCCCCAGCATTGATATGCATCCTAACCTCTAGAACTGGTCATAATGTTTAACTTTTCTCATATTTGCAAGCATGATAGCTTTCTATGAAAAGATACTCCTTCTTTGATCTGATTTTTCAGAATGACACATCTTCAGTCATCAAGGCAGCTTTGGTTATGTAAAACATTATTACCAGCCATCTAACCACTGACATTCAAGGCAGAAACCTAGGCATTGATCTGAGCTCCTTGGACTGACGCCTGAACCCCAGAATGCCCTGTGTTGAATCACATGATTAAAATACATTTTTTAGTGGTCAGCATTTTAAAACTGCAGCCCATTCTGCTAAATTTGCTGTCAGTCATTTACTGGATCACCCCATAATTTTGTGTGGCCACGGAAACATCTCTATTAAGCAGAGACTATCAGCTCACATTTACAGTTTCTGAAAATTGCCAGTGTTGTCTTTTGGACAAAACTGAAGATGAGTTAAACATTGTTCTTAGCAGAACTACACTTACGAGGGAAGTCCTGACTTATTTATAACTCCTAAATTGGTAACTTTTTCTAAGAGCAACACTTATTCTTCCTTCCTCAAAGGTACTTTCTCCTTTTCAAGAAGCTCCAAATAGGATTTGATGTGGTATGAGGTTAATAATTTTTTTTAGTACATTTCATTATGATCTTTCTGTAGTACAAGTCCACCCTACATGGTCCTATTTCTACATTTTCATACTCATCATTGTAAGTAAATCCAGGTTATACTGAGCTCTCTATCCAATAAATATGAAAGTAATCCTTAAGAATTATCTTTATATGTTGTTTATGAATCCAGAGTTTGGGAGAAAACATTAAGAAATATTGGTCTTAGAAAAAGTAGAGTTTAGCTTATATGGTTCCACACTAATTCACTGAACTCCATTCTTATGCAATATATCATATCTGAAATATACTTTAATCAGGACTAGGATGATCTCACATCTTCTTAGCATGAAAAAAACCAACACACTAAAGTTTACCTGTTTAATTTAATATTATTATGCAACAAAGCAAAACCAATATAAAGAATCTCTGGAGATTCAAATTCTGTACCACCCAACTTCTGAACAATCTTAAGAAACAGCAAGTCTGTTTTAGCTACACAAATTTCAAAAATCATATTTTAATAATATATACTATTAATTTTATTGAATGCATGAAATTATATGTTGGAGTAAGTCTTTTTCAGACAGCAAGGAATACAGGCAAGGATGAGCACAATTATAATTATATCTTAATTATATTAATATATTGAGTTATTATAGTTTTGTTATTTTAAAACTACTAGCTAACTAATATGGATAAGAAAATGATGAATTGCCACAGTAGAGAATGCTTAACCTATTTGTAAACAGGCACTGTGATAACAATAAAGGTTTTTATTATAGGCGGCAAGATATATAACAGAATTCAAATGTATTAGAGTTACAAAACAATAACAGTTTACAGCAAATGAGGTTGTTCTCAATTCATTTAATATCTCACACTCATTCATTTCCATTTGTTTATATTTTGGAGAAGCAATACATGCCAGTGATACACTTCTTGAAATAAATAAAAGGAATGGTATTTCAAATGTAAGGATTATCCATAAAAAATGCACTAATAGAAAATAAGAATAAATGAAAAAGTAGAGTTTAATAATAAGCAAACAGCACAGAAATACCTGAAAAATTAAAAATATGAGTACCTTGTAGTCTAGCAAATTTTCACGTGTATCCAAAAGAATTGAATTAGTACATTAAAAAGCAATGTTCACCCCATGCTCATGATTATATTGTTTCCAAAAGTCAAGGTATAGAATCAACCTGTGTCCTTATTTATCAGTCACACAAGAAGATCCCAGGATACATGAAATCACTGGAGGCCATGCCAGTTGGTCAACAGAAATTACTTATTTCAACTCCTCTCTCAGAAGATGGAGAAACTATGTCATATTGAGTTTTATGGCACTGTGGAAAATAAAACTTGAATCATTTTATGCCCATTAGTGTCTCTTCTTATCTGTAGCCTCCTCCTGACCTAGACAGTCTTCACAGCATAGATTTTTTGCAAATATGATGAGAGCTCATGGACCTTTTGTCCTGACTCTTCCTTACTACCTTTTCTTTTTGGAATCTGTCTTAGCTCTCGATCTTAAGGATTTAAAATCTCTGTCTTAGTTATTTTTTACTCATCGCTGAGACAAAATACCTGATGCCCAAAATTGGAAAAGGAAAGGTGTATTTTTTAAAGCTTTTGGAGGTTTTAGTCTATACTTAGTTGGCTCCAACGCAGGGTGGCATGGTGGGGCCACAGTTTATGGCAGCTGCAAACAGCAAGGTGGAAACCAGCAAGAGAGAGACACACACACCTTTTTCCTGCCATTACATCACCTCCTGGCTCCACCCTTAGGAGGGTGTAGCACTGACACCACCAATTTAAGCACTACACAATGAACGAGTCACAAATGTACAATGCAAATACATGAGGCCTGGGGCCCACTGACATAAACCATGACATTCCATACCTGGCCCCCAAAGACTCATGTAAAGCCTTTATACAAAAGACATTTAGTCTATCTCCAAAAGTTGCCAAAGTCCTAACATTTTAGTGTTGCTGAGAAGTCTAAGTCTCAAGTGTCCTCCAATATTTATGGCACTCTTAACTGTAACCCCCTGTACAAGTGAAACAAGGTTAAACATTTTGAAATGCAAAGGCACAAAATAAACATTACCATTCCAAGAGTTACAAACAGGGAAATATAAAGCATTGGAAACAAAGCAAGCCCAACATCCAGCAGGGCAAACATTAAGTCTTAGAGATTTATGCTCAGCATTTGAAGCAATCTGGTTGTAAGCTCTAAAAGGCTTGGGTGATTTTACCCCCATGGCACTTTTAGGGATTTCAGCTCCCGCAGCTTTTTTTTTAAACCTTTTCTGCTCAGTTTTTGCAGCTTTCCTTGGATGATCTACATTTTTGGCTTTTTCAAACTTTTGGAGTCTCCATTGCACCTTTGGCTTTACACTTACATCTTTACATATTGCCCTCTCAGGGGCACACTTCTTAGCCTCCCAGGTCCTTTGCAATCGAGGTGGAAGCCTTTTTACCCTCAGAATTTGTGCATTTTTTTGCACCTAAAATCAGCACCATGTGGATGCTGCCAAGGTCTGCTGCTAGCTGGAGCAGTAGCCAGGCTTTTATTTCTCTTGGCTATAGGGGTCCAGTGCCTGGATTGCTGGGCTCTGTTTACATGATTGTGAAGAAAAGCTTTTTTATGTTGCCGCTATTTTGGAAACTCATGTGGCTGCCGCCATTTTGGAACATCATGTGGTCTCCCATGCCATTTTGGAGCATGGTCCTCTGAAGCTTTTTCATCTGAGAACGTTTTTTTTTACTTTTGCAGTTTTGGGGCTGCAAAGGGTGGAGACCCGCTGCTTCCTGGGATGCCCAGTGACCATCTTTTTTATCTCTCTGTTTTATTTTCAGCAATCAAAGTCTCAGCACTATCTTTACAATCCATAACCTTACTGGAATTTTCCTTTTGGCTGACTCACAGTGTTTTAAATTATCCTGCTGGGCTCTTTGCTCTTGATTTGTAACATAGATCTGGCTAAAAGCCCATAACAATAGCCATGCCACAGCCTCAACATTTGACTGGCTTGAAATTTCTTTTGCCAGATTAAGCATTCCATTACCCTTAATCTCAGTCTCAGGCAAAGTCTCTGTGCATGAGCAAAACACAGACAAACTTTCTACCAAGCCATAACACACATCATAGGGAGTACAACAACCAATACAGTCCTCCTTCCCAGCAGAAACCTCGCAAGCCTGGTCTTTTGTGTGAGATGCTTTCCTGGGTTTCTTTTTAAGTCATTTTCTCGCTGCTTAGCTCCTGCCAGTTACCCAACTCTTAATTATCGACCTCATTGGAAACACTCAATGCAATTCAAAAAGCATAGTGCTGTCCCTGAATGACCTTGTCCATGTCTACTGCTCAAGTGAATGGCTCTAAACTCATCCAGTTCCCTACATCAGAATCAATAGGTGAAATTTTCTTGTTTTTCTCTTTATCCTACATATCCATTGCTTCATCAAATACATTCATTTCTCTCTACCTTCCTTAGAAGCATCAGTTTTTTAGGTAACATCATCCCTTCCCTGGAGAACTGGATTTCCTATTAGCCTGAATCCTGGTTTCAGTATTAATGATTGTTATTGCTTCTTTGCATGGTATCTAGACAAGTATTTTTCAGGGTTCTAATTGCTGAAGATTCCACACCTCATGGTCTGTTGTTTGTTCAAGTTCCATCTTCTGATTTTGCTTATATTTTTTATGATGCTCAGCATCAATTCAGAGCTAATGCTCACTAGAGAAGCACTCTGCCCCTGAGCTATATCCCAACTGTGACACAGTGTTTGGATTTAGACAAAACTGGATTGCAATCTCATGTAAATCCATATATGAACATCTGTGAGTTTCAGTTCTATCTTCTGGAAAATTGGTTTAATAATAGCATCTATCTCACAGCCTTGTTGTAGCCTTGTTGTCTACTAAAGTAGACATCCAAAAAAAATCCTGGAGCCAGATACATATTAATCAATGTCACACATACACATGCACATACACACTCATTAGCCTGAAGGCTTTCTATGAATTCATATTACTCTCAGATTAAATTCAAAGTTTTTCATTATGGATTGAAATCTGTACTGGTTGATACATTGTGTCAATTTGAGAAGTTTACAAGTATAACTAGTGACTCATTAGAGGCCAATATCCTTACCTTGTAAACATCCTCATCCAGTGCAACAAGAGGGCATGTATTTGTGTGAGTGTTACACCTGCCCTAGGAGGAGTCGTAGCCTGATTTCAATGTAAGGGCAGAAAAGAGGCTTGTTCTCCCCTCTTCTGCTCCTGTTGATTTTGCTGTCTTCTTTTGCCTTGAAGTGTTGCAACAGTGCCATGCCACCCTTCCTTGGAGCCAGCTGTTATGGACTGAAACCCCAACTAACTATGACCTAAATAAGCCTTTCCTTCCTTTATGTTGGGTGTCAGGTACTTTGTCTCAGCAATGAGAGAGAGAAAATTAACTAAGATAGAATTATAACCTCCAACATAATGATATCAGAATCTGGATGCTTAGAAAGTAACTAGGGTATGAGAATGGTGCCCTACAAATAGATGTAAACTTTGATTCCCCCTGCCTCTTCCATGTAATGCAGGAAGACAGCTCTCACAATTATGGCCACTCTGAAACCTTGGTGTTGAACTTCCCAAACTCCAGAATGGTGGGAAGTACATTTATGTTGTTTAACCCATCAGGCTGCTGCTCTGTTGTGTGGAGTAATGAATCAAAGGATTCTTCCTACTCTCCACTACTCTCCATTCTAGTGTTCAAATGGTTTCCATTCCTGAACTGCACCCATCATCGACTCCGTCCTTTTGCTTCTCTTCATTCCATGCACAAACTTCAATCCAGCCTAACTCTTAGTTGCTGCTGAAAGACACACACAGGATGGGCACAGAGACTAAAAGACAAAGGATACATTCAATCTTGTGGACATCTGCAGGCAGTGCCCACATGACTTAGTCATCTGCTATTAAGTCCACTTCTTAGACTCTCTACCTCCTTAGCACTGCCACATAGAGCACCATACCTCCAGCACGGAGCCCCTGGGGACACAGCACATCCAGTCCTGGCAAACAGGAAAGAAAAGTGGGGTTCCCTTGGTACAGAGGCTATTCCTTTCTCCAGCATTTGTTTTGACTGCTTCATCAAGAATCAGAAGGCAGAAGTTCTGCATTTCTGTGTCCTGTAATCTGTTCCATAGTCCACATTTTATACTTTTGGATAATGAGTTGTTATCAATAAAGACTGACTGGTCTCCTCTTTGTACACTGTCTTGCTATAGAATCTCAAACACTCACATGTACCACTGCAAAAGCACAGTTAAAAAAAATAGTAAAGGTACAGTTATAGGACAGAAAACTTACAGACATGCTAGAGAATAGCAACCTTATAGACACATTATAGCAAGTTAAAAATCAAATATGTCCTCTGCCTATGCTTCTGCTGCTTCTCATGTAATCACCCTACTAAATTCAGTCAACTTTGACTTTATGAGTCCAGCTGTTTTCCTTCTGATAATGTGCTGGCTCAATTTGACTATGTCCAGCTTGTGTTTTCCCTAGTTAAAAGAGTACATGTAGTTTCCAGCTTGCTTCAAGACTTTATCCAGGACAAAGTAGCCCAGTCAAAGACACCCTTGACTTTACTTGTTCCACTTGAACTTCTCCCCTTGTCCTCAGGATGTTCCTATAATATGGTAAACAACTCCTTTTAAGTAAATCTATTTAGAATTAGCTTGCCTGACAATATGTGACCTAATTAATGTCACAAATTATGTAATAACGTGCCATCAGCCTTCTAATTCCTGCCTGCAAGCTGTATTTCAACTGAACTCTAAGATGACTAGAAGCTGGTGGTTTGGACTCAGTTATAGACCCTTAGCTTGATAGCATCAATAAACTCTGCCTTCTAAATTTCTCAGTGCAAAGAGTCTTCCATTCAGTTCAATGTTGGTTTTTCTTCAACATCACTACACAACCTACCATGTTGTGATGGGTCCAGAAGGATTTCTCTTGATCTAGCAGACTCTGGGCCAGACTCTTAGTCTTCTAAATCTATGAGCTACATAAACCTCTCTTCTTTACAAATTACCCACAAGTAGCACTCTATGATAGCAATCACAAGTGCACTGATACACTTGGCCATGCATCCATGCAAAAAACTGCTTTCATTTTACAAGTGAGGAATATTAAATCCAGGGGAAAAAGAAGAACATGAAAAGAGTGGTGGTGAGTCAGTTTGTAGTAGTAAAAGACCATTCTCTTTCTCTGATAGCAGATTTTCCTTAGACTTTGAAAGGTGTTGCATGACTGCTGTGTAAGCAAATTGTTGCCATTTATGCCCATTTAAGATGCATGTCGAATGTGGAATTTCATGCAGATAATGCTCTTAAATATGGGTAGAGGGACTGGGAACATCACAGGACTGACTGCTGAGGGTAGGACTGCTCAGGAGAGCTAGACCTGCCGTACGCCCACAGGGAATATCACCAACCCGGCACCTGACAGCTGGGCCTGTTAGGGACTGGGAACATCGCAGGACCAGCAGCTGAGAGCCAGGTTGCTCAGGAGAGCTAGGCCCGCCCTTCACTCACAGGGAATATTGCCTGCCTAGCAGTTGAGAGCCAGGCCTGTTCAGGACTGGGAACATCCCAGGACCAGCAGCTGAGAACAGGTCCTGTTTGGGACTGGGGACATCACAGGACTGGTAGCTGAGATCTGAGGCTGCCCAGGAGAGCTAGCCCCCCCACTTTGCCCTCAGGGAACAGTGCAGGAACCAGTGGCAGAAGGCCTGAGGTGCCTGAGTCTGCTGCTGCTGGGAACGCCCCTCCACCAGGAATATCTAGGAAGTCTGCCACAGGCCTGAACTGCCTGGGACCACATCTGCTGGACCCTCCCTTCCACTGGGAACATTGGGCTGCAGTGGGCTACTGTGCTGGATCAATGAGAGGCTCAGGAAACCCTCATCAAAACAGAAGACTTAATGAGGCTTCAGTCAGTGTGGTGAGTTTGCCCCCCAAAATAGAGGCCTGCAGTGGATAAATAGGGGCAGAAGTGAAACTCACTCCAAGTGTAAGACCTTGGCTAACCTGGCAAGAGAGTAGGTATCCCCCTCCCCCCATACAACGAACATCAGACAGGTTGAGGAGTGTGCCAATATCACCCCGCCCCAAATTAGAGGAAATTAAAAGAACTTATGAGACCCCCCAGTGACACAGTAGAGCCTCAGCTGACAAAAACACTATAGCCAGGGAGACCTGGTGACCTGCCACAAACTGAAGATATAACAAGAGCAGGAACTAAGAGCTGCCCTAAATCAATATTTC